>ML800467.1:293033-304682 GCA_009831015.1 Picea engelmannii | reverse complement strand
AACCAAAGAGTAGTAAAAAAAATAAACTCTGTAAAACAACTAGTGAACCGTCATTGTTATGCTAATATCCTTAAAAACGCTCCTTTTAATGACAAACATACATCTTTTGTCATGCAAGTAAGTTCATACTTCAAATCAGAGCCTTTAATTTATTGTGACGACTAAGAATGTTTTGAGCATATTAAATCGTGTCCACTAAAAGTCCATCTGTGATTAAAAGCTTATTAATTTTGGCCATTTGCAATAGGTGTACGCCTATCGGCGTAATTAGTGTAATTGATTTTTTGGGTAAAAGGTCAAGTTATAACTGAGGTAGAATATAATTTCATGTATGGGACTAAGCCTAGATGCTACTAGAAAGCACATGACCCCGTTGCAAGTAGTCTTAGTAATGACCACAATGGATATTGGCTTTCTTACAAATACTATCTACATTAAAAATTTCTTTAGGTCCTAAAGTCAGAGTTAAAAGTGTTTTTGATTAGCTAAAAGGTCATCTTCCTTGAACTTAAAAAAACATGTTAATATCCCAAGACCCAAAGGCATATGGCAAGAGTGAAATTCTACCCCCTTATGGACCACCAATAGGTTATTTCAGGTGGCATGGATTTCCTTGAATAACGTTGATGAATCAACCTATATTGATAGATAGATCTAGCAATGATTGTCTTCATCGTTAGTTTGACAACTAAGTTATGAAAGGCTTTGCTACAATCTTTGGGAAAAAAAGATTGGTGTAATTGAGTTGTTTTTCATGATGCATAAATAGATGTAAATCAATATTGTGTGCATTTTTTGATTAGGTGTGTGTAAGTTTTGGAAACTTTTGACGTTTCTAGTGGAACTCCACCCATCAACAGTAACAATGATAGAAAAGAGTATGTTGGGGTTGGGGTTAAATAAAATGAATACAATAGTGCTTGGAGAGAGATGAAAATACATAGATGTTGAGGTGATTAATAAATTAATAATAAAATGATTTTGATAGCCATTGATGAGTAATAAAATTCGAAGGACGAACTCGTAAAATCGAAAAATAAAAAAAATTTAATAGCTCTTTGTTGAAGATTAAAAGGTGAAAAACATAAATTAAAATAAAATATATATATTTTTTAAATTAATTTTTTTCAAAATGAGGGATAAAGGTTGAAATGAGGGGGTGGGAGTAATAAGGATAGATAGGACCTCAACCCTCTTTATCAACAAATGCAATCAAGGGGATCCCTACACGTAAAGGACCTATGGAAAGAAAATGCTCTGCATCAACCTTGGCACAGATGGAAAACTGAACCTCGTGAATTACACCTTCAGGTGGAGCTCGACCTACAAACCTGGAGGGACTGTGTAAATCAGAGGAAAATCCATACCAGGGAAGGACCAGACATCCTCAGATGGGAGCATTCCCAGCAGGTAACTTCTCAGTCAAAGAGGCTTATCATCTACAGGAAAATTACCAAGGGCAACCAAAGGAGCACCTCTGGAGCAAGATCTGGAATCCAAATATTTTGGCCGAAAGTGTCAATATTCCTATGGATTATTTCCCAAAACCATACACTCACTTGGGACAACCTTTGAAAACAAGGGTTTGTAGGCCCTTCAATATTCCCCCTCTGTCAGCAACAGGAAGAGACAATGGAGCACCTACTTAACCATTGCAACCACAGTGAGGCCATCTGGGACTTGGTTGCACAACTAATGCGTCGCTCCAATAGAAATCGGGTCAGCATCATAAGCACCATGGAAAACTGGGACTCGATCTCCTACCAAAATCCAATCCTGGACTACATCTAGCAGTTATTACCAGGCTTCACAGTTTGGCAAATTTGGAAAGAAAGAAACAAAAGGATTTTTGGCTCCACTTGTTTCACCCCTCACTCAACCTTGACTAGAATCATAAACCTGATTCAGGAAATTATCAAAGTTGAGCATTGGACCCAGGAGGACCTTAAATTTAATCTTGGGGAATGTACATCCTCCAGCCCTGGCAGTTAAATCTCATTGATGGATCGAGAAAAAAGGATACTTGCAAGTACTAAGATCAGTCTTGGTCCCCCCCTCCCACAGGTTTTGTCAAACTGAACTTTGATGGTGCTTCAAAGGGGAATCTGGGACCGGTGGGCTTTGGAGAGATCCTAAGAGTCTGTGAGGGGTAAATTCTACATTACGCAGCAAGCTATTTGGAACTCAACACTAATAATGTTGCAGAGCTCTGGAGTCTACTCAAAGGGGTCAAGCTAGCAACTGATCATAACATCCACCAGCTCATAGTGGAAGGGGACTCCCATATCATCATCCAACTTATCACCAAAATCATTCATGGCTCACACCCCTCGAATGTCTCACCCAGTTAGCGACTATTAGGGTTGTTGGAAGACTTCAAGTCCCTCCTACAACCCCATCTCACTCTCACCCTTTCCCATGTGAAAATAGATGCTAACAAAATTGTTGATTGCCTGGAAAATGAGGGAGTGGATTCTAAGGAAGATCTGATCCAATGGAATGCTCAAACCTATCCACATACCATGCTACTAGACCATTGTTTGGACCTGGACAAAAGAGATTATCTGGTCCTAGATGGGGTGCCACGTAGCGGAAGGAGGCCACGCAACCCTCCCATGAATTCTGCCATAAATATGGCCAGTCATTGTTCCTCACCTCAATCGTGAATGGAGGGCGACCTTAAGTACTTCCAGAGGAAGGGAGGACAACTCCCTCATGTTAGTTTAATGGTGGTCTTGTGGATTAATGGTAGGAGGCGGGTGAGTACAACAGTCATGTACGCCCCTTGGATATCTCTCTCACTCATCCCTAGCTTGCATTGTTTCTCCTTCGAGCTATGTCACCTTGCTCGTTCTGAGAATTGGGTTATTGCACAGTGGGTTCTCCTGGCTGTAATTCAGTGGATTCTTCGCCCCTCTGGCTCAGCCATGCCAAGAGAGAGAGTAAATATGAGGTGAATACCTTCCTAGTACATTTACGATGCCCGACAGAGATGCCTATAGAATCCGTAACGGGCCTTGTCCATTGCTAGGACTCAGCACACCGCAAGGCCATGCACACCACCAATGGCCTACGTCGAGGAGGAATTCCTGGAGGAACCTATCTAGGTTCCATCGGAATCCCTCCTCTACACAGTCTGGGACGATTACTTGCGCCCCATCACCAACAAAGTTGATACAAGTACTTAGGCTACCATGGAAGGTGCCACATGCATTGTTCAGGAGGAACTCCTCCACACGACTCCATGAGCTTACATCCAGGGTAACACCAGTGAAGCGGATGCGGGAGCTGTGGCGGACAAGGATGGAGCCACCGACACTACACAAGATAATTTCCCCATCTCAGCACCTCCACCGCTGAATGCAATTCTGGAATTCGACCCAACTCCCCCCAGCCTCTTCATCCCAGAGCAGTTGGAGCTCATTTTCAATTTCAGAAGCTACATGGCGAACGAGCTTCATCGGGACACCCTCATCAATAATCGGATTGATATGATGTTCGACGCATTCTCGAATGCACTGACCAAGCAGCGATGCCCGACCTGTGCGCAAGCCTTCGTGTTGCAGCCCAGCGACAAAACTCTCCCTGGAGCTTCGGATGACAAGTCCCATGGTGCCAATGATTAGTTTCGTGTAGTCCTTTGAGCTCCACCAACACAATGATGTTGCTTCCTTCTTGTTATTATGTACTGGTACTCTACATGATTCTTGTCTAGTTTTCTTTTTTCAGAAGTTGTTAGTTTGTTCTAGCTTGCAAAGATAGGTATGTCAGGATAATCATCTGCCACCTACTCTGGTTTCTAATTGGCAGGGCAAGTGGCGGATGCCTTTTTTGGCTGAAAGTATAATAGGCATCCACATGTTTCGGTTTCCGCTAGTTTGGCGGAACATGTGGTTGGCCAATGACATGTGTCTATTTTGTACAGTGACATCACAATAATATGATTTACCCCTTTTTATTTACAAAAGAAAATAAGGATAGATAGGATAAGATTTTCCAAAGGAGGTTTGAGAGGGAGAACACTCTCTCTCAAGGCTCGGATAATAACTTAGAAAGATAATAGGAAGGGAAGAGATTAAAGAAGATCAATTGAAGAGAAAATAATTAAAGGGAAGAGGAAGGATAAGATAGATATGAGAGGAATATTGAATGAGATGATGTAAATCAATGTTTCACAATGATCATTGTGGTGATCATTGTTTTCAACAACATTTTTTGCTCACAATATACACAAAAAATGTATAAGTAGTCAAGTGGGTCTAACTTGAGTGGTTGCGGGATGGAATGTTATCCTCTCCATCCATGTAAGCAACATGTTGAGCTCATAATGAGTATATTGTTGTAATGGATTTGAACCTTGTTGTTGACTAAACGTTTTTTATGAAATTCAAGAAGGGTGTATTTACATTGGAAATGAACAAATATCCAACAATAACATTGACATATTTCAAAGAAAGACATTCCTAAGAAATCATATGCATAGAATATGTATTTAATGTTTTGATATAAAAATCATTGTGCACAAACAAAATGGCTTCATTGTCATATATATTTATATTCTATTTTTTTAAGTGCATATATGTAGATATAGATTAAATTATGTTTATTTTCATGAAATACAAATTTTGAAAAAATTATCGAGCATTTCTCTTCTTTTTTAAGATAGTACGTTGAATTCTCCATGGCTCAAGGTTGATATTACACTATATTCATTAAGATCTCAACATATTACTTGCGGGAATTGATTATGGGTGGGGAGGATAAAAATCCTTTCTCATAGCCAGTCGCCCTAAACTCAATTGACCATTTATTATATATATATAAGAGAATATGATATGTATTCAAGTTTCATGTAACAACATGTCAATATTATTGGTTTGGTAAACTTAGTACCTTATGATTCCATGTATCCCTCTAGAGAGCTAAGGAAATAATAATAATATATCAATATTCAATTTTATAACAACTTCATGGATGTAAGAATTTTTCCATTGCCTCCCATTGAATGATTTAGTGCTAAGTCTTTATTGTTGGAAATATTTATATATTTTTGTCATTGTTTAGATGTCTAGGTCGAGTGTGAATACTTTATTATTTGTCAATAAACAAGTTAGATCTCTAAATGCCAAAACCTTAGATAGAGTTGAAACAAAGATACATAATTAAACATGAACACAATATTATATTACAAAAATACTTGAGCAAGTTATAACGAGATTCACCTCTCTTATATAGAGTTCGAGAGGTGGTATTTGTCCAAACCATTGATAATAAATAAAAACCCTATCTCATAGCCTAAGTAACTAAAGGGACTTTATTATACATGTAAGTCTTATATTCTAACACCCTCTCTTAATGCTTACAATATTGAAAATAAAAAGTTTAAGAAAAGAAAACACACTCTCAGTGCAAACACATTTACTAAAAACTAAAATAGCATAATCAAACATTCTTTAGACACTTCTTCTTTGAAAGTAGTGCTTGAACTAGTAAGACTCCTTTAAGTCGCTCCTTATTCCTCTGAAAGATACACTCTTTTATCTTAATCTAGTTTCCTAGCATCAATGGGCACCATTTGCACATGAAATGTCTATTAACCCTTATAAAGGTATGGCACCAAACTTCCAAATACTATATCTCCCTAGAACTATAGAACAACAATCCGACATGCATTTCCCATAACCCCAATGAGATATAGTTTATCTAATCCACAAGCATCCCAAACTATTGAACAACTATCTATCCTCCTCAACATCACTCTCTGCCTTCAAAGTGCAAGCCTTTTAACAAACAATGTTAGTTCTTTAGCAAGGTCATCACCGTTGTCAGTATCTGTTGGATCTCCAACAATGGCTACATTTCCTTTGATAACTACAAGAGCATGAGCTATGTGACGCATCATCGTAGATCTCTAACTAAAACCCTCTTTAGCATTATAACTTGCAATGGTACTACTTGTAATATTACAGTTCTTCCCTTTTTCATTTATTAGACTATTAGTTTGTGTATCCTCACACTCCAACAATGTTTTTTTCAAACTTCATAATATCATGTTTTCAACTTGAAGCATAACATAAGTTATCTTTAAATTATTGTTTTAAAACTACCCTGGAAATCAGTTTCCTTCTATCGAAAAATCACTTAATCAATTGGAAAATGTCACAATATTACCTTCATATGATTTGTCTCCTTGGATTTAGATCTATGTGTGCTTCAATACATAGAGTTTTACAGATTATTCAAGATTCATAATGGAATTGTCTAAAGATGAGCAAGGGATCCCATACCAAGATGATAATCTAGGCAAAATCAATATGATCCGAATAGGTTATTTGTAATGTACAATGATGTATAGTATAGTGGCCATGACTATACGTCGACCGTATGACATACTACAACTATACGACGATTATGTGGTAGCTAGTGTTGACTTGTCCTTGGTCATTGTATGATTTTTCCTTGGCAATGTATCATTTCCCTTAGTGATTGGCCTTTTTCCTTATTGACACAAATTCCATAAATGGAAGCTACTATGGAAACTCTTTTCTCCAAACCGACTCAAATAGAAATGGTAGCTACTGTGGCAGTTCCTATCTCCAAATTGATAGCTTGTTTATCTTATTTCACCATAATATCAAACTGTTGTGAGCTTATTCTCTTTTAACATGGGCTTTTATTATTCCCCATCCTCCTTCAACCTTGATAGTGACAACTTCTTTATTTTGATACAACAACTCTTCTTCTAAATGACAAATTTATGACTCTTTGAATGGTGGCAAAGCAACTGACTATTATCTTGGTGATTGGACTCTTTTGCTCTGATACCATGTCACAAAACAAGCTAGATTCCTAAATGCCAAAACCCTAGAAAAAGTTGAAACAAAAATACATAATCAAACATAAACACAATATTATATTACAAAAATACCTGAGCAAGTTATAACAAGATTCACTTTTCTTATAAGTATTTTTAGAGGTGATATTTGTATGAAAACCTAAAATATTAATAATAATTAGAAACCCTATTTTATTGCCTAAATCATTAAATAACTTTATTACACATATAACACTATTTCAAAATATATATATGGTAATTTTCAAGGACATGGAAATGATATGCTTTAATTCCATGTAGCATTTATTTTTATCTAATTTTGATTTTTTCCTTCAAACATGGTAAGGATATATTTATTACACATATAACACGGTTCACTTTATATGATAATTTTCAAGGACATGGAAATGATACCCTTATCCTTTAATTCCACGTAGCATTCATTTTTATCTAATTTGTTTTTTCAAAAAAAACATGGTAATGATACATTTATATTCCATGTAACATTTATATATATCTAAATTCAAATATATAGAAAAGAACAATTTAATTATTGAGAGAAGAGGTGGCACTTGTAAAATGTTGACATTTTATTATTTGCTCAATAAAAAAAAATGCTACTCAAGTGTTTTTTTTAATACATTTTAATTATTTGTATATCATTAAATATGTAGTTTTAAGTATGCATTTAATATATTTAGTTTTAAGTATGAATTTAAAATAATTTATATATTCATTTATGTAGTTAATTGAATTGATTTAAATGAATAAAATGAAAGATGATAATAATAACAATAATCTAATTTTAAGGTCACAATTAAATTAGACATTAAATTGGTGTATGAGATCTCCTTGTTTGTGGGACATAAAACCTCTCCACATAACAATTTGACTACTAAAATTTACAAAAGTATACATACCTTACCTTTAAATTTTACCCTACAATCAACAATTATTAATCCTAGACTTCCTTCAACAATCTTCAAAATGTTACACAATTCCAAACTTCAATTATAATCGATCTTGCCTCTATACAAACAAACTTGTTACAATATCCATTCAATATTATTTTATTGCAATGTTATTGAAAAGTTTCTCATATTCTCATTACGACATTATTGAAAAGCTTCCTATATTGTATCTCTAACAAAAATCACCATTGCATAACCTTTATTTTTATATTATTTTATAAAATGTTTAAGCTTACTAATTGTGATGGTTGTTTATAAGACATGAAAATAAATTAAACTAGTAAATCGATATCATCACACGGATGATTTCCAATTAAACGAAATTGTTTGAAATGTAGATAATGTTGGATTAAACAAAAATACTGTGTTTCGGTAAATTAAGTAATTAAATTGTTATGTATAAAGGGTTCATTTGTTTAAGTAGGCTTTATATTATGGTATATAAGTTTTTGAAACGCGATAATGTTGGGAACATAGATATAAGTGTACAAAATTATTAAAATTTCTTTTAAATTTGTAAGAAAATGTCAAATTGGAAGTGACAATATTATATATTAAAAATATATATAATGTTATTATTTGAAATTATATCGAGTTATTTTTAATTTCAAATTGTTTTGATTTGGACTTGTCAATAATCATAAGGAGGAATCTATCGTAATCTCTCTATTTCCAATAATTATTTGTAAAACTTTTAGCTGAGAGACATAATCAACAATGTAGAAAGCAAGAACAAACTCTCCCAAACTAAGACGAGAAGCTAACCAAAAACCTGCCAAAGAGAGGAAGGTAAGGGTGATAGTTTACCCAAATAACATAGGAGGAGAGGAACAATTACCACCAACTAGACCCAGAGACTAGAATTCACCAAGCAGGACCTCAAACTAGAATGCCATAAATGTTGCACAAATAGACTAGACCAAAAACCATGATCCCATAACGATTATGGGAAATATCGTTCATCGTTTCAAAAGCACACAAGGAGAGGAATGAAAGCATGTGAAAATATAGGGAACATCACTTCTCATAATTTTCTTTATCATATGACCCACCTGCCTTACAACGAGCCATGTGCCTATTTAAGTGTATATTATGTGTCTTGTCGTCCATCATATCAAGGTATGGGAACATAGTTACCAACTTAACAAGAACTCTACAGAGTTCTCATTTTGGGGGGGGTCCAATTTTTTACCCTGTTTTTAAAAATGGTTCTATTGGTAGCACCCCCTCCGTTTTTAGGTGTTTTTCAATATTTTAAATTTTTCGATCCACAATGTTTCCACATTATTTTTTAAAATGCTTATTTTTCATCAATTTTCAATTTTTTCTAATTTTTTTTATTATTCAACGGTGTTTTTAGTCATTTTTCCATGCTTCTTTCAATCTTAAAAATATTTTTTACCATTTAATTTCTTGAAGTTACGATTTTTCATACAATTGTGTCTCCTTAATTAATTTATTCTTCCATACATTTAAAATACAATGGAAAACATCATTTTTAACACATTGTTTACCTTTACTTCAATACATAGAAAAAATTTAAATAACACTATTTTTTAATATTTAGCCAAAAATATATACATTTTATAGCCATATATAATAAAAAAAACCTATACATTTCCGTACATATTCTTTTAAAATAGCATGTCAAATAAAGCATTTTTATGGACATAATTGAACCAAAAAAAGGTCAAAAAATTATAAAAAAATATCATTTTATTTCATATTTGTATACATTTGAAGTAAAAAAATGACAACTTTTAATAAAATTTTCCAATGTATAGTGATTCACATACAAATAAAATGAAAAAGAAAACTATAAAAAGATTTATCACAAAACAACAATAGATACATCTTCCTTCTTATTTTAAAATCTGAAAATCAAAACATTACAATTATAACTCATCAAAAATTTGCAAAATTGAGCATCGTCTTCAAAGACATCTTAAAACTAATGAACAATATCATATATCCCAAATTTATCATTCTCAGGTGACACATTATCATCTTCTTCGACATCATTTTGTGCTTCCATTGTGTCATTTTGTTCTTCCATTGGCTCTTTGATATCCGCAAGTTCTCCAAAGTGATCATTTCCAATCATTCCTCATAATGGTACTTGAGGTTCCTTTGACTTTTTTGCCACCTTTGATTCACTAAAATATCATTTCATCAAGCCAACTTCTTGCATTTCATCTGGAAGAGCTGGAATAACATTAATTATTTGTTGAATAAAACTACACTATATTGGGTCACTTTCAATGGTTATGCAATTCCTTCATTTCTGTAAGCAACACACTAATGTTGTACCTAATCACCAAATACAAAATAAATAATGAAGTTAGATATTGTAAAAGACATAAATTAAAAATAATATAAGATTGAAGTATGATTTCATAAATATTAGATCTTAATTCTTACTTGAACCCGAGAACAAATCCAAAACCCAATCTCCTTCATTTGAAAATGTATCTTAAAATGTATCTATAAGATAATTAATTAATGCTTGTGGTTTTTTATAAATGTTTTACCATCTCTCCTTTCAAATATTTCTCCTCGTATGTTAGCTTTCTAACCACAGTATACCAATACACTACCAAGAGTCTCTCCATCCTTTACATTGACAAGAATAGAATTATAAGAATCATCTTTTGTCTAGGTTGCAAGATGTATACTCTCGAAATCATGTTTAAATGATTCTCTATTGGAGCTATGAGTATTAGGCTTATGCTTGTAACATAAATACGTGCAAATTCAATTAACTTGTGAATTAATAAAATAGTTTTATAATCTTAATTGTTAAACATACACTTTCAATATTTTACCAAATAAATTGCATCATTGTCTTTTATTTCCTCTTGAAGCTTGATTGTACTAATCCTTGTTGTGTGTCTGAATGAAATACCATAAATCTTCAAAATGGTGATGTTGTAACTTTCGTAAATCCCATAACCACTTTATTGAAATCTTGGTAAGTATAAGGCTCGATATCATATCCAATGTTTTGGATATTATAACCATGAGAGATATCCACAATAACTAGGGAGTATTCTTTTTTAGGAACAATATTTGCATGTTGTTCACAATCACCTAATATCACTTTATATTGAACAATGTCGAGCTCATTCCAAATGTAATGATCAAGGGTGTATCAAGTTGAACATTTTGAACACGTCTCCTTCTTTCTCTTTCAAACTTGGTTTTTTGAATAAAACTTTTGAAAGTTTCAGGTACTCCATCTGCATTCTTCTTTGGCATCTTTAATGAAACAAACAAACATATAGTTATATATCTATAACTATTAAAATAGAAATAAACTAACTTACAAACGAATAATATGAATGCAATAAATCAACATACCATTTTGAATGCAACAAAAAATTATTTCAATATTGTTGTAGAGCTTGAATCTGGATAGTTGAGTTTAACACCATCCCAACATTCTTCATTCAACATCTTTACCATTTCCTCTTGTACTCTCATATACACCTTGTGACTAAATAAAATAATAATAATGTTATAATGATATATATAATAAAATACTTAGAACATTGATATGTTTAACTAAAAAAATTAATATTCTTGTCCTAACATAGATAAAAATAACTCAATAAACTTACTTTTTAAATTCATCACACATTTTTCTTCCATTGACATTTCTCCTGACCTTACACGTGATAATATAGCTATGATAAGTTTCTCATCCTTCACTCCTTGTATTGAACTCCAAGGTGTTATAGTCATATCATCTGGAAGATTTTTTATTTCAGGACTTGTCTTACTTGTGCCACATATCAATGGGGTTAGCCTTCTTAACTCTCTGATTTTTTATACTAATATTTT
>ML800467.1:194944-248361 GCA_009831015.1 Picea engelmannii | reverse complement strand
TATTAAATTTGAAAGGTTTATTTTCAAAAAGAAAAATTGAATATTTTTAAAATACAAATTGCATTTGCCTAGCTTAACTTAATTGGAAAGAAATTTAAGTTAATCACACAACTATACAACATCCACATTAAAGTAAAAATGTGGTAAGAGATCCTGGCCAATACTGCATATTAAATTTGAAAGGTTTATTTTCAAAAAGAAAAATTGAATATTTTTAAAATACAAATTGCATTTGCCTAGCTTAACTTAATTGGAAAGAAATTTAAGTTAATCACACAACTATACAACATTCACATTAAAGTAATAATGTGGTAAGAGATCCTGGCCAATACTGCATATGACAAATCTATAAACTAAGTGTCATGGAGCAACACTTCTTCCTCCATTCCTTGTGAGTCTAGGTCGAATTCTTTGAATTCCAATCTGTATAGTTATCAATGCTAATTTTTTTTTTCCATTTAAAATTTTTAAAAATTGATTTCTTTTAAGACTACAAAACTAGCCCCTAGTTAACATATTGTAGTTAACATATTGTTCATGTTTCACAGTGATCATTATCATTAATAATTATAGGGTGTCAGCTATCATCTCCATTTCCAAATCTACTTGAAAGGGACTAAACTGCCATACAACCCATGTTATACTATATATATATTTTTTATGTTGTGATGATGAGTGAAGTCTTTACATAAACATTTAAAAAAATAGTCCATATACAATTTTTAATCTAGATATTTTTACACATATTTACTTTTAATAAATTATAAACTAATGATTAATAAGTTATATATAATTTATTCATGAATTAATATCTATTAATAAATTATACACTAAGTTAAATATATTTTATATTACTTAAAAAATAAAATATAAAAAAATTATATTACTTATAATAAAAAAAAACAAAATATAAAAAATGTTTTAAGCATTGAAAACGTGAATTATTTAGATTTATTAGTAATCTAGTGATGGCTGAGCACGTCTTTTTTTTTTTTAATTTCGAGAGATAAGAAAAAATATTCTGCAAATAAAAGCATGTAAATAGCCTGTCTATGTCTGCACGTCTACACATCTAAAACAAAAAAACAAATAGAATATGGCGATGAAGTCATTTTGTCTGGATGATATTCACTATCTGAACAACATCTTTTATATCAAAACATATAAAAAATGTTTTCATGGTTTTAAACTTATGCTTATGGATTCATGTGACAATGAGCTAGTAAGTCCGCTGTGCTACTTCCTAAGCAAGAGGCTAAACTACTTTAATAAGTGTCACTGAGTTCAAGGCACTCCCAGTTACAAAACTCCAGTGGGATTTTACAGGAGACATGTGTTTTACAAGTTTTAAAGAAGATTCCTAAGTTAAAGTAAGAATTGTCTTGCAAAGTATGTAGGTGATCTTAAGCTTGGAGAAGATTTGTAAGGATCTTCTCAAATTGTGAAATTGTTTAGGTTTTTAATAGGTATTGGCTAGTTGTTTTACAAAATGTTTTTTTAGCCAGAATTTGGTGACATAAATTTACACTAATCACTATTTTGTGTTGTTCAGAATTCATTTTTGAATGCAGAAATGGATTCAGCATGGTGAAAAACTCTTAGGACACTTGGACAAATATCCCCAGAAAAAATATTCATTTCATAGCCGATGCCAAAATATTTACATTGCCTTGAACATTTAATCTTCGTTCATAATTTCTAATCATTTAAGTTATGCTTGAATTTCTTTTAGATACCCTCCCATATTTAATAAACCCTAAATTTAAATATTCATAATTTCTAATTGTTTAGATTATGCTTGAATTTCTTTTAGATACTCTCCCATATTTAATAAACCCTAAATTTAAATGGAGTTAAAATATCATTATAGTTTAACTATCCAAAATATATAAAATAAAGTTTATAAGTTACAAGATGTCAAAATACATAAAATAAAATCATAGACGTCACAATATATAAAATAAAATAAAAAATCGTTATGGTGACATATAACGAATATCCTTTTACCTTTCCGTGCTATGTAAATGATCACTATCATTGAAAAACATGCGCACTTACTTTGTATTAATAATATTCCTAAGGGAGATAGATATGTGAAAAACACTTGCTAGTCATTAAATGATCACTATCATTGTAAAAACATGTACAATTACTTAGTAATAATACGATTCCTAGTGTTGGGTAGTGGAAGCAAAACAAAGCATAAACAGAGCATAAAATTGAGAACATCTAACCAAAGGAACATCTAACCAAACACAACGCAACAACAATCACATAATTAATAAAGTGATTTATGTGGAAATCCAATGCGGGAAAAAACCATGGGCAATGATAATTGGTATTCTTATTATTCAAGGGAGAATTACAATAGCCAACACATGCACACAACCTTTTCCTCACACACACTCTACACACATTGCACTCTCACATCTATGGATATGCTCGTATATATAACATCTCTCAAACAGTTAGACTAACTGATTATAATTAGATCCACCAGTTACACAATCTGTTCACAGAAGAGTGCATGCATGCACATTCCTAATAAGTTGCATGCATGTGCATGTGACCGCATGGGAAATTCGTTGGCATGTTTCCAACAATCTCCACCTTGACAACAATTTACTTGATATATCATGCCCTTAATTCATCACCTTTTCTACAAGCCAAGATAAGCTAAACACAATCACAGCTCCACAACTTCTCTAACAATATTGTTACATGAACCTGTTTGCACGATTCACTCCAGTATGGATCATTCTGCCTCCATCAGTAACCCGTCTTATAAAATGATGCACTTGTCCCATTTTGATATGTTGGACTGTTAGTCAAATGCACAACACTTTTACCACCACAAGACACCACATCATGTACATGTCCAAACTTACCCAATAGATCATTTCATTCTTGCAAGACATAACCTGAGGTAGGTCTCTTCTTATCCAAATCTCATGAATCATAGCCACAAACTAAATGACTACAACCAATGTAGGCGATCCTTGTGCTTCTGTGTTTGAAGCACCCATTTCCATGCTCTTCACCTGGTTTTTCCATGTGTCTACCAACAACACCGACTGCATGTGAAATGCTGACCATTCCCCATCGCAATCATCAAACTTCCTACTAGCATATAATACTCAAGACGTAGAACCCTTTTCTTCCTCATCAATTAGGATATAAACCCGAAGAAAAATTACAATGGAAAGCCAAAGAGATTTTACCGGTTTCACATTATTCATACCAAATTTCCTGAGTATCTTCACCACATACTTCTACTGTGATAACCAAGCTTATCATCCTTACCATCTCTGTGTATTCCCATGCCCAAGATTTATTTTGCTGGTCCCAGATCCTTCATAACAAACGTCCTAACTAACTCAGCCAACTTGTTGATCTCAACCATGCTCGTGCTTGCAACAAGCATAACATATAACACCAAGATAATGGATATACCATAAATACAATGGTTATACTTCTTGTAAAATTTGGCTCACCATGAAGGAATCAAACATCTTGTACCGTTTGCCTAGCATGCTTCAGGCCATACAATGATTCTCGAGTTTGCAAACAAATCTTCTGTTGCGATTCTGAACTAATTGTTCTGGTTGTTCCATATACATCCTCTTATCCAAAAAACTCCATGTAATTTTTTTTTTAACATCTAGTTGTACTGACACAACTAGTGCTAACACAACATGAATAGAAACAAGCTTTTAAAAATTGGTGAGAAACTTTCATGGAAATCGATACCTTCTAAATACCCTTCTACTACCAGTGATGCTTTGAACTTTTCATCTTTTACTATGTTTGATTTTATAAAAGGAGATTCATTAAACACCACATCTATGTCTATGATGATTCTGCGTGTAGTAGGATCCCATAGTCTGCACCCCTTAACATCATCACCATATCAAAGATCTACATGTTTGATCTGGGTCCTACTTAGAGTGCTGATAAAAAACATAAGCACCACGACCAAATTATTTCACATTTGAGTAATTACTAGATGACATGTTCATACCTATTCTTGAATCTTCTCGTCTTTTGCAACTGATGGTGACTGAGTTACCAGATAACTCAACCGCTTCTGTCCACAACTATTGCTGCAACTTTGGCATTACTGAACATGCCTATTCGATCCCAGTTTCCTTGCAATACTTTCCAAGTTCCATGGATATGAATCTACCTTCACCATATATTTTCAAACACTTGATTGACCTACCAACACATCAACCTTTCTATAGACCCACCTTTCTAACCTAGACACACTGCTCCATCTCGAATTTTGCATTCGAACAACTTTGACCAAATCCGGCCAAGCCAACCCAAGTGAACCTTTGTCTCTCACCTCTAGGGACTCTACACTGGAGTCGCAGTGCTCCACCTTAACACATACATTCCCTTGACCAAATCTGGCCAAGCCGGCCAAGTAAGCCTTATCCACTTACCTCTAGGCCCATTTACAATGGAGTTCACCAGGCCTTTTATAGGCTTAATTACATGCAATCCATGGAGACAATACCATAGGATACCCAAAAAACATGGACCCGACAACCACCTTCTTTGACCTAAAAAAACCAGATTTAACTCATTAACTCTTTCAACGAGTCAAGGTTAACCCAACATATATGCCCCCCCACATATTCAATCTACCTAATCTATGTCTAGACTTTTCATAGGTGAGCTGATAAACCAGGGGTACACATGCCTATCTAGGTCTTACATACGTATGCCCATTTACATGTAATCAATAATTTTTACAACTCTAATGTAAATACAATTTTTTTTTTCTTCACGATGACTCAATCATCACTGCTTTTGCTCTGATACCACTTGTTGGGTAGCGGAAGCAAAGCAAAGCATAAACATAGCATAAAACTGAGAACATCAAACCAAACACAACACATCAACAATCACACAATTGACAAAGTGATTTATGTGGAAACCCAATGCAGGAAAACCATGAGGAATGATAATCGATATTCTTATTATTCAAGGGAGAATTATAATAGCCATCACATGCATACAACCATCCTCTCCTCACACACACTCTACACACATTGCACTCTCACCTCTATGGGTATGCTTGTATATATAACATCTCTCAAACAATTACACTAACTGATTATAATTAGATCCACCAATTACACAATCTGTTCACAGAAGAGTGCATGCATGCACATTCCTAATATCGCTGCATGCATGTGCATGTGACCGCATGGGAAATTCGTTGGCATGTTTCCAACACCTAGTGGAGAGAAATATGTGAAAAACGCTTAGCCTAAACGTTTTAGGTTTTAATCATTTTCTTGATATTTTTTTTGGGTTAAGCGTATTCTAAAAGTTTTAGGTTTTGATATTTTTTTAAAGTTAATTTTCTGCATTCAAAAATGGATTTTAAACAACAAAAATAGTGATGTCATGCATATTTATGCCAAAGAAAAAGACCAAAACCTAGAACAATTAGACAACCCCTAATCCTAATGCTCCAAAAAATTTCATAATACTAAATCCATTTATGAATAAAAATGCAATTTAAACAACAAAAATAAACTATTTCACTCAAATTTATATAGAAAATTCTCGTGAAAAATACCAAAGCAACATTTCTTGGTAGTGCCAACCATTTTGGAAAAGAGCTTGGTCATATTATTGCAATATTCAATCACAACCATGTTGATTTGATTTTTATAAGCCTTCGGTTTTTCATACTGAGAAATCATCTACATTCACCCAAGATATCAATACCTATTCCAATGCATGAATATTATATTTTAATATTAATAAATAGAATGAAAAATTCACTATTTATATTTTTAAAATATCATGTAAATACGTCAATATGTAAAATATCATGTAAATATATCAATATGTCAAACACCAATTAGGTGGTGCATGGGATATCCTTCTACATGTCTTTTACTTGATAAAGTTAACATCTGGATGTTGCATACACAGGCTGTTATGCATGACCTGTCAAATGCTTTTTTTTTTTCTAGGTTTTGGCTTCGCACGTGTCAGTGAAATTCGATGCAGCTGGTCTTTTTCTGGTATGTTTCATCGTCTACAACAGGACAAAGCACGTCCAATTATTATTTTAGTTCAACTCAGGCTCATTAGTGCTATTTCCAACTATTCAGAGCTATAGAAAGGAGATCCAATGAAAGAAAGTAACCTAGTGAAAAAGAGTTAGTTGTTGGTGAATGAAAATATTTCACTCTTCAGTTCTTGAGTGCTAGTGCTTTTGCTTTGGTCCAGGTGTAACTCTGGTAAAATATTAGTATAATCTATATCATAGTCTATCTTTCTGATCACTTCAATGCAGGGCTCAACAATATGATCCAAAAGGATCTCCTCCTTCTTTGGTTCTATTAGCACTGATTTTTTCCCACTAGAGTATTAAAAATTGGTTGTGGTGTGTAGTGGGAGACCGAGAATATGACTATGAAGAGAGACCCCGGGATGTAGAGAGTTCACAAGACCTCTATAGCGATTGGATTTGTCTCATTCGATCACTCAATCATAGAATGGGGAATGATGGAGAGACTCCAACCAAAAGCTACATGATATTCTACTGGAGAATTTGAATCTGGAATTGAATTTGCTAGGTTAACATAATCTCTTTATTCTCGTACTAGAATTGACTTGGATGCTACTAAAACTACTTAGTTAAACACCAAACTATTAATCCTTTTTGTGAGAACAGAGAGACGTACCTACCCTTTACCGTTTCTTTTACCAGAAGGGAAGCTTAGGATGGTTTCGTGAATATTCTAGCCCATATAGTTATTGCTACTACCCTTAAACTCATCTGTCTACTAGTTTTTATTCAGATGTTGGGATTCCTATGGGTACATTCACGGGTTCTGAGTAAACTAGATCTTCTTCTGTTGTCTCAGATACTACTTCTATCCCTCCAAAATATGGAAATAGAATAGATGATGCTTATTAGTGAGGTTAAAATGTCAGTGCCTTTATCTTCACTGTCGAGGCTTTCACTCAGTCATGGCTCTGGTTCAAATGTCGATGCCTCTATCTTCATTGCTAAGGCTTTCACTTAGTCATGGATTTGGTTCAAATGTCGGTGCCTCTATCTTCACTGCCAAGGATTTCACTCAGTGAAATGTTTTTGGCTCTAGAATATTCTGTAAGATATCAGATCTCTACTGAGAATGATCTGATGTGCGATATCCGCTACCAATGGTAAGTCACCTATGTTATCTTTTTCGTATTGTTTTTCATTGCACCTCGTTGGCATTCAGGTAATCACCTATCTAGGTGACATTGATTTTACAGTAGATTAAGTGCCTAGACATTACACTAGATCCATCTAAGAAGGGTGCCATCTACTATAATTTAAGACTTTGTAATCTACTATAACATAAGATTTCTTAGACTATGTTACCTTGAATACATCCTTAAATTCTCCCTCTCCAAGCTTGTTATTACATGATAAAAATTCTCTGTTGTAGTTATCAATGTTTCCATTTTAAACGCTATGAAAACATTTGATATGCTAGGAATATGTTGTTGAACATTCTATATGCTAGGAATATGTTGTTGATCTTTTCTTATTTGTGTGTCTTTCCCCATATAATTCCCTACTAAAATGAAAATACACCTCCATATCAGAAACTAACCAAAAATGGACTAACTTATGGGTGAGTGCATGAAGTTGGTGGACGTAAAAGTGGCAAGGGGATCAATAGGAACGAGTTCTCGCAAGAATGCATGTGCGTTCCTAAGAACATGCACACATTCATGATGCTATAGGTTTGGAAAAGCCCATTTTTAATGGACCACTGGATTGATTTGTGCCCATTTTCACACACCCCGCCTCACGTTTTTAGCTTCGTTGAACAAATAAAGAGGAGGTCCCATTCAAGCTAGGTATGCTTGATTTCTCTTCTTTTCCTCCCACTCTAGTAATTTTTACTTTTATTCAATTAATTTAATACATTATAAAATAATCTAAATTATTGAAATTTGTAATCTTCTAGAGAAATCTCATCTAGAAAATTTAGAGAGCCTCCGTCTACATTGCCTAACATTTCCCCTTTAAAAATAACTATAGAGAATTTACAAGAAATATGATTATTTTATGGTTTTTTTTAATTTCTTAAAATATATATTGATGTTTTTTTTAATTTTCTATTTTAATTAAAAAAAAACCGACCTAATTTATATGCCATGCCTTATTAAGTTCCAGTAGATATTATAAAATGGAACCCAGAGACAATGAAAACCGTTCACAAGCAAACCAAGACGAGGAAAACCCCAACCCACCACAACCACCAAACATAAACACACAAATTGATGAGGGGTTGACCACATTGAGATCACTTGTGCATGAACTAAGGAGCACAAGGGAACCTAGCCGATTGTCCTTGACCACTTCATTGGACGCCATTGTATCATCCATTGCAAGTGCCCAATGGAAATTAACAACTATTTCTGAATATAGAGCTAGGATGTTTGAGTTCTATAGGATTGGACTCAATAGAAACCAAGTTAGAGACTTGGGTATTTCAAAACAATAGTTGATCTCTCTTTTTATTGATCCCCGGACTAGACAACAACCACTTGTCAACAAGAAAAACATTTGTATGGACTGGCGCATCCACCCATAATTTCTTGAAAACTGGATGGATAGGTGGTTCATGGTCTTTGATAAGCCTCCTTGTAATAACAAGGAGGTGACTTTATATTTTTTGAGAAAATTATGGGCATAATTTATTTTGGGTCACCATGTGAACTACTTCGAGATTGGTGATTTCCAAGGTGTGGGTCGAGGGTCCACACATGATCGAGAGCGTGCTAGGCGTAATCCCATGTTAGGTCCTCTCCCCCCTATACGAAGGCCTAACCCCCCTGTCCAACATCATCCTGTTGTAGAGGGCTTGTTGCAGGCACAATTAGCTCTATCAACCTTGACTCAGAGTTTAGTGCAACATGGTAGTTTTGTTGCACTATCTCGTTAGGAGGTGCCTACTGGTGACATTGATAGAGGGTTCAGACCTTCAACCCCTAGAGCATAGTGCAACGACGAAAGACACATGGACATAGAAGTCATTCATATGAGCCTCACATATGCTCGAGTTGTGGGCATACTTACTATAGGCCTATGGAGACTAGTGGACACCAGAGCTTCATGGAGGAGGTTAGTATCTTAACCATCTCTACGTTCTTCATTTTTATATTTTTATATAGTATTATGTGTATTTATTTCGATGTTTTATTGTATGATGTTTTGCAATTGCTACGCCCATATAAAAAACCATCTACGTCGATAGATGCATCCGTGTTTGCCTCCACCACTGATGCAGTAGTAGAGGTATCTTTATCATTCAGTGTACCACATACATAGGTATTTGTCACATTTGATAAATTCACCATAGTGATTTCTTTATTTTCTAGCATCCTCAAATTTATAATGTTCTTGTGTTTCTACAGGTTACGGGACCAGGTGGTGTCGAGCAATTTCCACCTGGGATGGACAAGTGACCTGCTTCACATGTATCATGCATTGAGTTATTTCTAGTTTAAATCTGAAATTTGTTGTATTTATGTTGTTGAATTTTAATATTTGGTACAAATAACAATATTGTTAATATGTATGCAGGCTTCTGATATTTTCGCCAGTTATAGTACTAGTCCAGTCCTTGGGCAGTCAGCCATGGATTTTGGGTTACCTATTTCTAGGCCAAGCGTTATTCCATCACTTGTACAACCCGTGAGGGTTCATGACCACCCACCCCCACCATATTTCTTATTCCATGCATCCTCAGTGGATGCACCCGCATGCCACCCATCAACACCACCTCTTCCATCACATCCATACACAATGGATGCACCGGTATGCCACCCACCCCACCACCATTTCAATCTGTGCCATCCACCGAGGCTGCCACAATAGATGTTGCCTCAGAGAGGGTTGTACAACTGAGCGCTCCACCTGCCAGCGACTCTCCATCGATGCCCGAGATATTGATGGTGAAATAATGTGTTGATGATCAATTTTTATGTATCATGAGTGGAATTGATTTTATGCATATTTGTTTAAATTTCATGATTTGATCCTTGTAATTGACACATGGTGGAATTGTTGAGATATTAGGGTTGAGAAGGAGGGTAACACCCTCACGATTGTCAGTACCATCTGTGGTGATTTGTCTTATGTTGAATTACAAAGTATCATTTTGTATGTCTTTTAATTCATTGTAGAAAAAAACTTATAACAATGTTTTTTCTTTGTGCAGTCTCCAGAGCGATGAACCATGCCCATGCACAAAACCACTCGAGGTTCTTCTTCGAGCAAGAGAAGAAATATTGATTTCTAGGAAGCTCCTGAGGGTGGTGAGGGTGGCAGTGGTCAATGAGTGACCAACGGCTCTCATTTTCTATCTAGGTCACCATATGACCATTTTTTTGTGTTAGGACACTTGCTGTTATTTTATATATTGGACACAATGTGCCATTTTGTAAAATACGTGTATAATTTAGACGATGTTGAATATATATATATATATATATCATGGCACATTTTGTATGAATCTCATTGTTTGTGTATTTTTATGTTGATGAATGTATAAATTTCAAAGTGTTTCGATTTTCGCTCTTTTTTGTTATATATGAAATTGCAAGAAATAAATATAATCTATATGGATTTAAAGAAATCTTTTCTCAAAAGACAACTCTTAGAAACAATAAATAGAAACATCTTCGTATCTCTATTCTTTTAAGAACTAATTCCACATAAAAATACTGCTACAAGGATATTCCTCGGAAACATAGATCAACATTGTTTTATAAAGGGAGAAACCCTCATGAACTTCATGAACATAAATAATTTTTTTCTCAATTTGGTTGAGTATTCAAATAGATTTGGAGTGTATTATTGCACTAATCATTATAATAATTCATTTGATTTGATTAATTACTTTTTAAAGTGTTAAGGAAGTCTATGTAAGTACAAATAGTTTTTTTTTTCTAAAGTGATTATAAATACTTGTGTTGCTCATTAACGAATCTCTTATGGTGGAAATCCATACACAATTAATAGTTATCAAGGACCTAAATTTGACGAAAGATTGAAGTCCCATCCTAGTTAAGACTCTAGGAACCAATAATAGGAATCATGTAGGCTAACATAATAACAATAGAAATAAGAGGGTTGAAACCTCACATTACTCTATCCAAAATGAAGCATGGTTCATTATAATGGAAATCACAACATGTTACATTGTTTCTTAATACAAAATCAACACATGGAATATGAGTGCACAATAAATCCTCACATCAAATGAAAATATACCTCAAATTCTCCATTAAGGTTGCCAATATGTTCTACAATGTATCCCAAGAGGAGAGCTACTAAATACCCAAATTCTCCACCCTTTACAATGGAGAGAGAGAACTCTCCTCAATCCATGGTTGACCATGTTACAACATGTGGACATTAGCCTCTCTAAAGCAATTTTCCATCATCCAAAAATAATAGTAGTATACACCAAACACTGCTCATGAAGGGGACACACCACCAAACATAGTTGTTGAGGAAAATGTATGGAATACCTTAATCATTTTTAAATCTTGCTTGGCTAGGAAAAGATAGTTGGGAATGCCACCTTGGGTTTATAGCCTCAAAAATTTCACTCAATCCACAAGTATCAATTACAAAGGATCAAGGCTGATATTATGATTTATATTTGGAACAATGTAAAAATAAAAATCTAAACAAAGCTAGGTGAATGTATACAAATTTTACATTGAAGTAAACATGGATTCAAAAGCGAAAGGAAGAACCAAGTCATGAAAACACATGTATGAGACAAAACAATAATCTGATTTTATTTCATTCTAAGATACAAAACTATATTTCTCTTTTAAAAACCCTTGCGGGGGTGTGGACCAAAGTCAGATTTAGAAGTCTCCAATAGGCACCATACAAAAAGACCCTGACAGTCAAATAAAACTGAAACTAATGATCTGGATCAACTTGCCACACAATTTTTCCACTTGACTCTGCAAGATATTCTTTATCATCCATGAAAAATTATTCATAAACAAACAAGAGTACACAGACTATCAAGGATAAATAAAACACCTTTAAAACAAGCTGCTGAAAGGTATGATTCAATTTTGAATCATGTTGCCTTCAATAAAACGATGCTATCATCAAGAGGATTAGGCTTTCAAATAAACTAATAAATGAATGAAAACTAAAGCTATCTCACTAACTAGAGAACAAACCTTAGTGTTGTAGTTCCCCTTTCTATTCTCCCCCTTGTCTCCTCCTCTCACTGAAGCTTTATTCTTTCTGAATAAATTGAGGCAGTTCAACTACTTTCTTTAGTTAAGTCAAATTACCTTAACTAATTAGTTTGGGAAGAAATAATTAATAATAATATATAAATAAGGGTCTAATTAATAATAACTAAATAGTTGGGACCCCTTGTGACTCCCATCATTCTCTTTGCCAATCATTAAATATAAGATACAAAATTAATCATTTGGATCATATAACACCCTTGTAGCTCCCATGGATATCATTTAAGTCGAATATTTAAATATCAACAAAATTTAAGACCATATCCAAAAACAATAATATATCCATCTTATCCACAAAAAATATCCAAAATAAAAGCTTGTTGTCCAAAAATTTGTTGAAAGTCATGAAACATTGTCTTCATCACTGAGTCACATAAAAACATTAAAAGCCATATTTGTTGTTGTGTGAGGCATATTTCCTCTTCTCACTGTTGTCTCCTCTTTAATTTTCTGGGGTATCCCTTGGTTGGTTAGACCCCTGGGGCTGTATTGTGCTAATCACATGGGAGCAATCATCTTTTAGGTGGAGACGTGAAGACACAGATTTAGAAGACTTTGTGGATGGACTGGAGGGGGAAGATGCTACTTTTTCGTTATCTAGCACAGGTTGCGGGATGTCAGTTTTCAGTGTCTTGCTAGCATGCAAAGACTGCACCGGTGAAACAACATGGGAATTTTTTGCATTAGGATTAATTGGAGGTGGTGGTGGCGGTAATGGAAATGAGACAGTAGGCCAACCATGACGGTGAGAAGAAGGTTGATTGGCGATTTCTTGGCAACCGTCGTTTGCAAGAGGTTGAGGTTGCATCGAAACATGTGAGGGAACATGAATGCCGAGAAAATTTTGAGGAGGTTGAAATGGAGGTCTCTCAGGTCGGGTATGCAATATACCATGGCCAATCAAATTGAAAAACCCAACTTGAAACAACTGGTTTAACTCTTGTGGATCAACATCGAAGTGAATAGAAAACCGAGGCCTTCTATGGCCTCGCTGCCAGTTACCTCTGCCTCTGTTATTCCGACCATTACTGCCCCTGCTGAAAAAACTCATCCTATAGCAATATTTAATCAATCATGAAGTTCTTAATAACCCATACATGAAACTCCACTTAAATAAATCAAGAGTTGGCTCTATTATTTACTACAAGACACATGCAATCCATCCATAAAACTTCCATTTATTAATTTTCATACGAACAAGGAATTGGTAGGGTCATTGGGAGTATGGGGGGCTTGTATTTTGCGTAAAATGGTATCATGGATGGGGAAAAATTCATGAATATTTTTCAAGCAATCAATAAAAACAATCAACTGTGTATCTAACCATCTCCCATAATACCAATCATCAATTAACTTCCACATCATTTCTTCTTCATTTCCATACAAACCTTTATTAAAAATGAGTACCATAGAACATGGAGCGAAAAAACAATGTAATCAACATAATGAGGGGAGTGTATTTTGCGTAAAATAGTATAATGGAAGGGACTCCTATGGATATTTTTCTAATATATCAAACAATGCCATCTTCAACGTCAATTAAAATTAAAAACCCTTTACTGTTTCAAAATTGAAATTCAACACTTTGTTTCAAAAAATCCAGAGTTGGGGTTTCACTTCAAGACTGCTCATTTGCATTTAGAAATTGCATTGCACAGTAATCATTTCATAATTTATTGCCCAATAAACATTCAACAATAATAACACAATTTGCGCACAACATAGTTGAGGAGACACAACATCACAATAATCACCATAATCACAACCAACATTCGAGGAATGGACAGATTGTGGTCCATGATATTAACACCAATACATTTTAAATCACTACAGGGTTCCACGAAGTGGCCACAAAAGGTATCACCGTGTATAACACTATTTCAACTGAAACTTCAGATAACCGTGCTTCCAAATTTCCCCTTCATTCTGGTTTGCAAGACTCATTCAATGCCCATATAATTCATACATAGAGGTACTCTTTGCATGTGGAATCAAACACACAACAAGTTGTATCCTTTTAAATTTTTTTTTGCAACACTGCCATCACCCCAAATATTTCCTCGTGGCAGACTGTATTACAAAAACAAAAGAGTGGGCTTAACATTGTTCCTAACTTCGCATAGTAAATAATCAACAAAACCCATGACCAAAAGAGCACGAACATGGAATTTATTAAATTCTGGGCTGGACACCTCCACAGTATTTTCCAAATATAGGGTTTGATATACAATTATCAAGAGTGATGTAGTATAGGATGATGAGTTGACCAATATTTTGAGGGTTTGGCCACAAAAAACACGAACAACTTAGTACCACCATAAATTTCCATATTTACATTTATAGAGATGATACAAGGGTGCATCATAATGGCCATGAAAACCAACAATTAAATGACGGGCATAGTTTCCAAATAACCCACAGGTAACGAGCAACAATAATGTTCTTTTCGGACAGAGAGGAATAAAAAAAATAAAACCAGAGGCAATGTAGGCTTGAGAATTTCCCCAACGATACCCCTTTTCACAGATAAAACACGAACAACTACATACAGTAAGAGGCACCCACATAGTTTTCCAATGCAAATAATTTCACATACAAACGCCACAGAGACCAAAAATTCGCTAATAATCCATACACAATCAAAATTTCCACATGTCATAACTTTGGAAATGCACAAACAATGAGCAAAATCAAGAGCCACCTGTTGAATTAATTAAATAGTAGAGCGAAATATTCATGGATGGAGCAATAAGAAACCCCATTCCTGTGTGTAAAAATTGCCAAGGACAATTGACCAAGCCTGTATACTTCTTCCACGACCGAACAAAGTAGAGCAACAACAACCAACAAGAGAAAATGTGAAATGGCTAGGGTGGGCTCGAGGTAGGTTAAAGCAATGTGCATTTACTGCATGTTGTATCTACACTTACACATTCATCCATGACCAGTACGAGCAAGCTAACCATACAACACATCAACCACTAACTCGAAATCAATTTAATGCAAGTCGAATACACCATAGTTTTACTATGTTTCAAACTTAGAAATGCGACAACCCTTTCAAAACCCTAATGTAACATACATAAAAAAATTTCTAGGGACACTATGTCCCAACCTTTAGAATTCCAATTTAAACAATTTGCGTAACCCTTGTAGCATGAAATCAAGGTAATCACCATTCCACATACCATATGTAAATTGAAAACTGGAGTGTAGATCCTTCATCAAACTAAATGCAACATAGTAATACTTGTGAGAGATATATAAGACAACATCATTTCTTCTTAAGTCACATCGCCCATAACATCCAGTGATCAATTTTCGACAGTGATTTAAAAGCAAATAAACTGTAGAGCTCATATCACAACCAAGTCATAAGAACATAAAACATAAGTGTCGTCTTTCGATCATAATCACACAAGGGGTCCCACCTATTAGTATATTATTAAATATAAATAAATAATAGGGCATTGCAACCATTTGCAAGCATGTACCCTACGTTGCGTTTTTGGGCATCAACAAACTGACGACTCCAAAAGGAAATCCATTTCCAACAGATTAAGAACTCAGAATGTTCGGTTTCGCAGACCAGTGAAAATGGATCAAAGCATTATTGACAAGAATAGTTATGCAATAGGGGGAAAAAGATGGTTTAAGGGAAATAATGAGACTATATTTTGGGAATAACTCATGAAAAGTGGTACATATGAGGGGGTTTGGTCTTGTATGCATAACATTTGATCAATACATAGTAAGTAGTGTTTCTTCATGTTTTAAGGAGAAATTTTTTGATATGCTCTTTTGAATCTTAGGATGGAGGGAAGAAAGGGATAGCATAAAATAAGGAAGAAGAGCAAACCATCTATCTTACAACAGTACTGAAAACAAAAAGCAATTTCAATGATGTCTAAAAGGAGGACATCGTGAAAACTGTGTAAAATTTATTGTTATTGATCAATGATACTTACAAAATGGCATTGTTGTGGCAAAACTGATCCAAAATTTATTCCTAATAAACATAAAAAAAAATAGCGGTGATCGAAATAGCAGAAACTGAAACAAAGGAAATTGAAAAGTCAATTGAACAAAGAATAATAAAACAGTGAAACAAAAAGCTATATACAACTGTGATTTCCATATGGCGTTTAAAAATCAAGCTGGTTCCACATAATGTTTCAAGTGGGAACGATTAGTACTATAAGAAAACAACTGCTCTTCCAAATCCTTTAAAAGATAAGAGTTTGAGCCTAGGACAAAAGCGATTTTGAAAGGACCTAGCCATAATTTCTGAAACTTTGAATGTGTTCCTCTGTCAGCATGGGCAGAGTCCCAAAGTAATACTTTCTCATTTACCTTGAATTTGACAACTTTTGCGTGTTTGTTAAAATATCTCTTTACAGTTTGTTGTCTTCTCTTTATGTTTTCCAAGGAAAAAATTCTTTGTTCTTCTAAGGCTAATAGTGCATTTATTCTTTGAGGGACATTGGAAGAATTTAATTCTTCAATCTGTAGCATCAACCGCAGAGAGGAGAGTTCCATCTTAGTAGGTATAATGGCTTCTTGACCATAAACAAGCTAAAAGGGGGTGCAACCTGTGCTTACCTTGGTGGTAGTGCGATCTGCCCAAAGGGTGTAAGTGAGGAGGGTGTGACATTGACAAGGCTTATCTTCGATGAGCCTCTCTATGATCATAAAGAGATTCTTGTTAGTATACTTGGCTTGCCCATTTCCTTGAGGGTAATAAGCTGATGAAGTGAAATGTTTGACTCCCAACTTGACTAGGAATTGAGCCAATTTCACAGAAATGAAAAGCGGGACCATTGTCTGTAATAATTTATAAAGGAATGCCAAATCTAGAGAATATATTAGTTTTTAGGAAAGAAATTACCCGTTCATCCTGTCCGTGTCTAAGAGGTACAATTTTAGTCCACTTAGTGAAATAATTAGTGGCTATCAAAATAAAAATATTCCTTGCGGAAGACAGAGGATTAATAAGACCAATAAAGTCTAGGCCCCATTTAGAAAAAATAAAATTTGGGAGGATAGGTTGTAAAGGCATGGAATAAAGATTCTCTTTCCCAACGAATTTTTGGCACTTATCACAAGATCTCGCAAATTTATAAGAATATTGAAAAATTGAAGGCCAATAGTAACCATTTCTTATGCTTTAAAAAGAAGTACCTTTAGCAGAAAAGTGGCCACCAATGTGAATAACATAATATGAAGATCCATGAGTTTCATGCAACAATTTCTATGCTTCCTCATCATTCACACATCGAAGTAATATACCATCAACAAACCTTCTGAACAAAAAGTCTCCTAAAATAATATACCTGGAAGATTCAAGGTGAATTCTTCTCCTTTGATGAGGATCTAAGTCATCTGGGCATTTATGATATTGCAAGTAATACACCAGATTTTTACACCAGGGGTGTTCAGTTATAGAAAGATTTTGGTTCTCAATATAAAACAGAGTTGAAAGAGAATCATCTTGATCATCAAGTTCTTCACTTGCTTCAACATGTTGAGCTAAGTGAAGGGCTAAGTCTCGTCCCTTAATTGTTTTCGAAGTCATGATGGTTAAATCATGCTTCTGGATTTTGCAATAAGCCAGTGTGCAAGCTTCCCTGAAAGGCAAGTTTGTGAAAGTAAAAACTTGACAACAGGCAAAGGGACTTTTACATGTGTATGTTTACCTAGAATAAAGTGGCGAAATTTCTCTATAGCCTTAACAAGAGAAAAAACATGTTTCTCAATATAAGAGTACTTGAATTCATCATCTGATAAACTTTGGCTCATGTAAGCTACATGTTTTCATTTTTTTGGTCATCACATTGTATGAGAATAGAAAAAATTGCTTCCTTAGTGGAATTAGTTTATATGATTAAATCTTTCTCAAAATTCGGTTTTGCCAGAACTGATGTTGAGTTGATTTCTTTCTTGATCCTAACGAAGGCATTTTCGACGCCATTTTTCCAAGAAAAAGAGCGATCTTGCTTTAGAATATTATGAATTGGTTTAACCATTAAGGGAAAATTAGGAAAAAGCCTACAAACGAAGTTGATAATGCCCATAAAGGCTTGAACCTCCTTTTTGGAAGTGGGGGCAGAAAGGTTCAGAATAACAACAATCCTTTTGGGATCTATGCTTATTCCTGAATCATAAATGATATGTCCAAGGAGCTTTCCCTTGGTGACACCAAAAATAGATTTAGAAGGATTTAAAGAAATGTTGAATTTTCTACATCGCATAAGAACTTTTCTAAGATGACCAAAATGATCTAATCGATTCTTCGAATAAATAGTCAAATCATCAAGATATACTTGGATAATTTTACCAATTAGATCGTCAAAAGCTATTTGCATAGCTCTTTGGTAAGTGACACTAGCATTAGACAAGACAAAAGGCATGCGTTCATAAGCAAATGTGCCCCAACGTGTAGTAAATGTGGTTTTGTATCTATCAGTCCTTTTTACCTTGATTTGATTATATCCAGAAAAACCATCAAGTAAGGACATCATTTGTGACCTTGCAACCTATTGCAAGATCATTTCCATATTAGGGAGAGGAAAATGATCTTTAACACTTGCTCTATTCAATGCGTGAAAATCAACACATAATTGAATCTAACCAGTTGTCTTCCTAACATGAACTAAATTTGAAACCCACTTAGAATATTTAATTGGGAAGATTATACCAGCCTTCAAAAGTTTTTCTAGCTCCTTTCTAATAGTAGCTTCTAGCACAGGGTTAATGGGTCTTTGTTTTTGCCTAACTGTTTTTATCCCTTCCTTGATATGAATGGAATGTTGTGTGGGATCAGGATCAAAACCACAAAGATCCTCGTATGACCATGTAAAAACATCTTGAAATTCATGTAGTAGTTCTGTGAATTTTGCCTTTTCTTCGTCGGAACATTGGGCACCTATTTTAACCATCTTTGGAGATTTGGATGTCCCAAGCTTCAAGGAAATGGTACCACCCACTTTCCTTTTCGACTCATATTCCTTTTGTATCTCTTTATTGCCTACATCACTTGATGAAAATGAACTCTCGAGAGGAGTCAAGCCTTTTCAAAATTTGTTGTCTTCCACAGATATGATTTCCTTGGGCTTAAATGGTTCATTTTGTATGAAATCAAAGATGCTTTCATAATTAGGGAAAACCTACCATTATTATACATTATCAGGTATGTGAGAATGATATAAGGATTGAAATGTACAATCAGGCCTTTGAGGTAGAAGTTGTCGAGTAGGAGATGCTACAAATACAACTAACGTATCAACCATTGAATTAAGTTCCCTCTTAACACGAGTGATGTTAAATGATAACAAGTTCAAGATAAAAATCCAAACATCTTGGGAACAATGTTCCATCAAATTATTGCTAGGAGAATAGATTTTATGCACAAGGTTCACAAGAAGTTCAAAATCACCAAAAACTGTCAGGTGGCCGCAACCGAGGTTATAAGAATTTTCGATGCCTAGCAGTAAGGCTTCAAACTCAGTGACATTGTTCGTGCAAGCAAACTCTAACCTATAAGAAAAAATGTGAATTTTACCTATAGGTGAGTATAGGATAATGCCAGCTTCGTTACCTTCGCTTGAGCATGAGCCATCAAAATGCATGTGATACATACCATCTTCCAAATCAATTTGTTCCAGAGTAGTGTCACCCTTATCAACAAATATAGAGTACACCCCTAAGTCTTCCTCAAGATAGTTTACATTCTATTGAGGAATTCTCTCTATGTATGGTGAAATTATTCCTTCTCTTAGGATTATAATATTATTTCCATTCCCGGGAATGGATAAGTGTGTTCCATCAAGCGAAAGATATCCACCTGTTAGGGCTTGCCAGTCTCTTCCTAAGATAATAGAATAGTTTCTTACTGGCATGCCGATTACTTGGATGTTGAGGGTTGTCCTTATTTTTGGATGTGCACACTGAACTAAAGTTACGTCTTTGATTTCACCTATAGTTGACTGCTCCAGACTATTATAGGAGAGCATGCTTCTAGAATTTTTTGTTAGTACATGATAATCCTAACTCTTCCATGATGATTTTTGACATTACTCTTGGACCCGAACCACCGTCGATTAGGAAAAAATGGGCTATTGTATCCATAATTTTTACAGAAATAAAAAAAGGAGGGTTCTTTACAGGGTGTCTAAAATTATTTACACCTATCTTATTTACAGTGTGATCCTCTTATTTTGCCTCTTTAAAAAGGTTGGCTATGGTAGAATCTTTTACTTCCATAAAATTCTTGAGATGATTTTGTTTTTTAGGGACAACAACCATGTCCAAAAGAGTAGCATCGGCCTTGATATTATCCAATTGGTTAAGGATGTTATATTTGGAAGAGGGAAGAGGGGAAGGAACTCCTTGATTTTCGGGAATTTTGACAATTTGTACATTAGTACCTTGTGAAGATGAGGATGGAGTGGAAGAAGTATGAGGAGGATCATATTTCCCTTTAGGATCATAAGATTTGTTCCTAGTATTTATTATCATAACATCTTCTGGCTCTGCCCAATCTAGAACAACGATAGTGGTTTTAGGATTCTTGCCAAAGATTTTATCTCTGACATTCTTCTTAAATTCACAAGTACTTTCTTCATGATTTTCTTCGCAGAAGTTACACCAACTGCGAGACATAATGGATTTGGGATAAAAAGTGTTCTCATTTGTATTTATAAAAGATGTTGAGGAAGAAGAATATTCCCTAGGAGTAAGTGAGGGAACATTCCCCTTTCGTTCATAGGCTATCATCTGATTATTCATATCTTGCACAAGTTGTAGGAGGGTAGACATATCTGTTTGCTTGACTGAGTCTCCTTTAGGGAGACCCGTTCTTTCAAGTCTCTCTTTCTACTCCAGGCAAGTTTGGAGAGTGGAGCCAATATTGTCAATAACCTTTTCTTCAGGCCTATGACAATAAGGAGAGGGAAGCACATTATAATAATGCATGAAAGCGGCTTGATTTTGGGGGTAGATTAGCTTAGGGATTTGATAGTAAAATTTGGTGAAGCGAAGGTTAAAGGACTTAATAGTCTCACCATCTTTGTAAGAAATATTGTTATATTCCCTTAACTATTCGGTCGGGCTCTTGGATTGACCATAAGTGGAATTGAACCAATAAACCAAATCTTCCCAAGTGAAAAAGGATTTTTGCAGCGAGATCGAAAAAATCAGCTGCCGCTTTTCCTTCAAGGGAGTTGACAAATAAGCACATGCATGTATCGTTATCGTTAGCCCCGCTATTATGACAAGCATTAGAAAATTCCACTAGATGTTCATTTGTAGAAACAATATTATTCCTTGAGAACTTAGGAAGATGCTCTTTAAACTTAGGTAATGGATGAGTAGTAGGTGCTAGATTCAAGGGAGAAGATACATGCCATGGGGTGGTCGTAGCATCTTCTTCAAACTAAAAAAGTATGTATTTCTTGATAACTTTTGTTCGGTATGTGTTATATTCTTTGCATGAGTAGTAGTGTCTACATTGTGTTGGGCACGCGAGGGGGTTTGAGGGGGGAAAGGGGGAGAAATCCCCCCATGTGGGTGTTCGGGGGAAACATCCCTGAGATTTTCTTTTTGCCTTGGGAAACATGTTGCATTTTTGCCTCAATTTTCGTGTCCATTGTTGGGTGGTTTTTCGGTACATGGTTTTTGCCAATGGTTTTCTATTTCTGGTTAAGGAATTAGGGTTGTTGACTAATCCAGGTCATTGGTTAGGGTTTTGGATGCCACTAGATCCTGTATGTATATTGTATTGCAAACAATGTAACACAATGAATGAATATAGAATCTGCTGGTTTTCCCGGTTTGGGTTTCTAGGGGAAAAATCTCTGTGTAATGTTTGTATTTTCCATTGTATCTTTTCTTTTCTTTTACTGAAAATCTATTTATAGTAAATATTGTACATGGTTAAAATCTACATTTAGTATCAGAGATTTGTTGGCTTCATGGGGACGCCTTTGTGGTCAAGGGTTTGGCTCAGGACTGTGATAATCCTTGTTACAGTGGGAGATCCGTGGTATTGATTTTTCTTGTGAAAAAAAATGGTGTGTTGGCATGTTTTACAGGCAGCGTATGCTTGTCATTGATGGCAAGTACAACAACGATGATGGCTTGAGTACAGGAAGAATGTAACAGACAAGCACCAGAAGTATTTTGGGAAGACGCTGCAGAGAAAGCTCGATAAGATCAGAGTATGCAGCGAAGGCAAAACAAGGACAAAGTAAGCTCAGGCAGGACACATGGTCACAGATCAACATTCTGCTGATGAAGAAGTCAAAATAAGGAAGTGCTCTATCCTTCCAACTCGCTAAATGTGAAATGGACAAATGACCTGAAACGTTGGATCTAGGATTGATCAGGGACGGACGCGTGGTGAAAGATCAGAGCACCACAAAGACTCCATTTTGGAGTTTAGCAGATCAGGAAATCCAAAGGAAAGAGGTTCAAACTAGCGATATGCGAGGTCATGAAAAGATCTTGACCGTCAAATCACCAAGGATTGTGGATCGTTGATCAAGCATGAAGAAGGCCTGTGAAGTGTCGAAATCACGACAAGATCTGAACCATTGGGTCCATAGGACACATGGCGAAAGATCATCATGTCGCCGACTGGAAAATCAAAGGAACAGGGTTCCCTAACCTCTCGAATTCACGATATGCGAAATCGTGAAACAATCTTAGCCATCATATCGAGGTTTGATTTGGACCGTTGATCTGAGCTCCATCTCGGAGTCTCGCCTATCGCGACTTGGAGTGACAAGAACCTCCATCTAAGGAACAACGAAATGCGAGATCACGAAAAGATCAGGACCGTCGGATCACCAAGAACGTGGACCGTTGATCTGAGCTCCATCTCGGAGTCTCGCCTATCGCGACTTGGAGTGATGAGAATATCCATCTAAGGAACAACGAGATGCGAGATCACGAAAAGATCAAGATTTTCGGATCACCAAGAACGTGGATTGTTGATCTGAGCTCCATCTCGGAGTCTCGCCTATCACGACTTGAAGTGACGAGAATATCCATCCAAGGAACAACAAGATGCGAATTCACGATGAGATCTAGATCGTTGATTTATCGAGATCATGGACCGTTGATCAGGGTCGTTGAAGATCATGAGTTTCCAGCACCTTTTAGCGTAGCCTCTGGTCACCGTGTGTGGTCACGTGGAGGAAAGACCTAGTGCAGATGAGATCCACCTCAGAATTTTGGGGATCACGTCTGGGAGTGTCGAGACACTGGATCATACGAATGCCGAAATACCGAAAAGGTGAATTGTCGGTGTAACCGGTGGTCACCACCTGTGGTCATGTAGAGGAGGGAGCTAGAGCAACCAATCTCCTTTTCGGAGGTCGTGACATGGAGAATCAAGATGTCTGATCGCATAATCTTCGAATTGCAAAAGTGCGAAATGGGTAAATAACGACAATACCCTTCACAATTAATCCAACGATGGAGGTGAACATGAGCATGATCGGAGGGCTAATGTTGATCCTCACAGTGTAACTGCTAGAAACCATCGATGGTTTCTGCCAGAGGATGTGAAGAGACTTCTGTGTGATTTCCAGAGGAGCTGAAGAGTTACAAGGCATCTGCCAGTGGAATGAAGACGATTCGTGGACGAAATTGACAACTGGATGAGGGTTAGAGCTCGTAACTGAAACAGAGAGGGTGAGAGCGACTGTAACAGAGAAGATGAAGAGTCTCAACTGCTAGAGAGGCTGAGGAATCCCAGCAGAACACTCAGTGATGCCAGACGCGTGGTGGGAACCACTAGAGAAGCTAAAGAGTTGTGATGATCAGGCAGAGCACTCGAAAGGTGGAGGATATCGACGTGGTGTGAGTATGCAGAGGAATTACATGCATTGCATGCACAAGGTGCACAAAAGCTATAAGTACATGGTACAGAGAAGAGATGCGGTTGTTGTTGCTGTTGTGAGTGATGGAGGTGTAAAGAAGGAGGTGGAGTGCAACAACTGAAATGCACAGAACACAAAAGGTGCATTGAAGAGGAATGGTGCACAGAGTACAAAAGATAGAAGAACAAAAAGTGCAAGGTATGCATGTAGGATGACAGTGAGCTAGATAGAGCAGTGAAATTTTGCAGAACAGTGATGAGTCTGGTAAGCCATTGTTGAACACTATATCACTGTAATAAGTTTCAGTAGCAAATATTTATAAACTAGGGTGGAAGGGAGGATCTAGGGAGGAACGGTGTCCTCAGAGGTTCAAGTGGGTGCTTGAACATAGGGAGATGTAGCTTCATTCTAGTCGATGCTAAAGAAACCAGGGAGTTGGTGCTTCCTTCTAGTTGGTGCTAGAGAAACCAGGGAGTTGGTGCTTCCTTCTAGTGGGTGCTAGAGAAAACAGAGAGTTGGTTCTCTCAGCAAGTTGTAGCTTGCAAAATAGAGGTTGTAGCCTCACATTGAGTTGGTGCTCAATTATAGATGATGTACAGAACCTAAAAGACTGCCTATCATTTCGAAGAAGAAGAGGTTTTCTCCCTTTATGGGTTTCCTCGTGAAAATTTGTCTCTGTGTATATCTTATGTGTGACTGATGCTCATTAGTTTATTGTCCATATGCTGTATAATGATGATGATCACTTGAAGAAAGATTAAAAAATGTATTAATTGACTTAAAATTGTTTAAGCACAACAACAACTGATTCACCCCCCCCTCTCAGTTGTCTTAGTAATTTCAACATGGTGAGCAATTCAAAAATGGAAATCGAGAAGTTTAATGGGAAAAGTTTTGAGTTGTGGAAGATCAAGATGGAATATTTGTTGGTGGACAAATATCAATGGATCACGGTAGATCCAGGTACTACACCTACAAGAACTTCAATAGATGACTAGAAAAAGTTGGATCAGAAGGCGAAGAGCACAATCCGACTGTGTCTCTCAGATTCAGTGATACTGAATGTGTCAGAGGAAGCTACATCCAAGGATTTATGGGATAAGTTGGGGAAGTTGTATCGTTCTAAGTCCCTAGTAAATAAACTATTCCTGAGAAAAAAGTTGTATAACCCGAGGATGAGAGATGGAGACTCGGTGGCAGAGCATTTGAACGCTTTCAATACTGTGGTAAGTCGGTTATTATATGTTGAGATTAAAATTTCAGATGAAGATAAGTGTATCAGTTTACTGTGTTCTTTACCAAACTCGTGGGATAGTCTGGTTGTGACCATAGTTAGTAATACAACTGCCTTGAAGTTTGATGAAGTGGTCTCATCCTTGTTGTCGGAGGAGATAAGACATAAGAATATGGAAGGACAGAGCATAGATGCATTATTTGCAAAATGACGTTCCCATGAAAGAAATAGATCTAAGTTCTCAAGTGGGAGATCTAAGTCTAAGGGTAGATCTAAATCTCTTGGAAAGTTTGTAAAGGTATGTTGGAGATGTGGAAAAGAAGGGCTTTACAAGAAGTAGTGGAGATCCAAAGTTGAGAAAAAGAAGGGATATGAAGAATCTCCTTGTACAAAAGAAAAGACCTCCAAGGAAGAAGGAGGGGATGTGTACTTGGCTTCTTCATGAACACATGTAGATCATGAGGCATGGTTGGTTGACTCAGGTGCATCCTTTTATATGACTCCCCATAGGGAGTGGTTCTGTGAATATGAAAGGTATGATGGATGTAATGTTTTCTTAGGTGATGAATTGACAACCAGAATCATAGGTCGAGGAAAAGTCAAGTTGAGGCTCATAGATGGAAGGATTAGAACACTACCCGGTGTTCTACACATCCTAGGATTGGACGAAAATTTGATTTATGTAAGCAAAATGGACGATGGAGGGGTAAAAACAATATTTGAAAAGGAAACCTCCAGGATGGTTCGAGGAGCAATGGTGTTGTTGAAAGGAGTTCGGTTTGGAACTTTGTATAAGCTGCAAGGAAGCACTATTATTGATGGGTGTAATAGTTTCATTGTTCCTGATATTGAAATTGAAGAAGAAAGAAATCCTACAGTCTCTTGAGAAAAGGTTTAGTTGTGAAGGGAAAGAAGGAGCTGGTATGCAAGCTGAAAAAGTGCCTGTATGGTTTAAAACAATCACCAAGGATGTGGTATAAAAAATTTGATACTTATATGCTGGGACTTGGCTTCACAAGAAGCAAAGAGGATCACCGTGTGTATTTTAAATCAATTGGTGATCATTTGATTTATTTGGTCTTTTATGTGGATGACATATTGTTGATAGGAAACAACAAGGAGATTATCCAGGATGTGAAAACTCAGTTGTCCTCTAAATTTTACATGAAGGATCTCGGTGCTTCAAATTTTATTTTGGGCATGGAAATTAAAAGAGATAAGGAAAGGAGGAAAATATAGTTAAATCAGAGAAATTATGTCGAGACAATATTGCAGATGTTTAATATGCAGGAATGTAAGCCAGTAAAGGTCCCTATTCCTGTTGGTGTAAAGTTGTCTGTGGATTAGTGTCCCAAGACACAAGAAGAGGAGGAGGACATGTCTTGTGTTCCATATGCAAGTGCAATTGGAAGTTTGATGAATGCAATGGTTTGTACTAGACCATACATTGCACATGCAGTGGGAGTTTTGAGCAGGTATATGTCAAAACCAGGAAATGAGCATTGGACAACAATAAAATGAGTTTTCAGGTATTTACGTGGCACTGCTAGCTATGGATTGTGCTACCAAGGAAGACCAGGATTGGACAGAGTGTTGGACATACATGTCTTTGTGGATGCAGATTGGGCTGGAGATCTGGATTGTAGGAGATCTACAAGCAGGTATGTGTTTAACCTGTTTGGAGGAGCAATCAATTGGATGAGCAAAAGACAAGTTGTAGTGACACTTTCAACTACAAAAGTTGAATACATGGCAACCGCTCATGCAAGTAAGGAATCAGTATGGTTACAAAGATTGTGTTCAGGTATTGGGTTGGTACAACAAGCTGTAAGAATAGATTGTGATAGTCAGAGTGCAATTTTTTTGTCGAAGAACCCAACTTATCATTCAAAGACAAAGCATATTGATATTCAATATCACTTTGTGAGAGACATTGTTGAAGAAAAGAAAGTGTTGATGATGAAAGTGGACACTTTGAAGAATGTTGTAGATTCATTAAAAAAATTTATGACCACTGAGAAGTTCTCTTGGTGTAGAAGATCCACAGGCATTGCTACCCTGGATTGTTGACTATGTAACCCTGTAAACCCCCTGTATGCAAAGAAAACGACAAGTGGGATAATGTTGGGTATGTGTTATATTGTTTGCATGAGTATTAGTGTCTACATTGCGATGATCACACCGGGGGGGTTGAGGGGGGTGCAAGGGCAACGCCCTCAAGAATTTTTTTGCCTCAGGAAATGTGTCGCATTTTGCCTCGATTTTTGTGTTCATTGTTAGGTAGTTTTTCGACACATGGTTTTTGCCGATGGTTTTCTATTTCCGGTTAAGGAATTAGGGTTGTTGACTAATCTAGGTCATTGGGTTAGGGTTTTGGATGCCGTTGGCTCTGATATGTATATTGTATTGTAAACAATGTAACACAATGAATGAATATAGAGTATGCTAGTTTTCTCGGTTTGGGTTTCCAGAGGAAAAAGCTCTGTGTAATGTTTGTATTTGCCATTGTATCTTTTCTGTTCTTTTACTGAAAATCTGTTTGTAGTAAATATTGTACAAGGTTAAAATATACAACTTTAGCAAGGTTGGTAGTAGATTGGATAGGAACTTGATGACTATATAGACTACCAATTACCTATGAGGCCAAAGGTTGGGATGATGAAGCACCTCCAACACCACTAGCACCACCCGCATATGTCATTTTGAAAGTGATCGGTAAGGGTGAAAAAGGTGAGCTGGAAAAATCATACAAATTCCTTCGTAGAGTGCTTTCTTGGGTTGACAAAATGACTTTCCTCCTTCCTATTTCAATGATAGGAGTAGCTTTAGGGGACAATCCTCTTCTTCTTCTAGAAATTAGAGGATTTGAGGACATGAAAAAGAAGACCAAAGACTTAGGAAAAATGAGGTTATTTTTGATTTTTAGTCTGCCTTTGCCTGGTTTCCCAATGTTCACAAATACTTATATATTGTTCAACTACTTCCCAAGAGCGTTCAAGATCAGACCACGTACTAACAATTTCTAGAATAGTATTGAATAAGGTCAAGGCAATTCTAGTCTGGTCTTTAAGACCATGTTCAATATTAGGCTGCCTTGTAGAAGGTACTGTCATGAGAAAAATCAGTCAAAGAGTATTCGAATAAAACATAAAGATTCAAAGATAACCATGAATACAATCAACCAGAGAGATAATCATGAATACAATCAACCAAAGAGATTGAGGAAAAGGTATGGAATAGCTTACTCAATCATTTTCAAATCTTGCCTAGCTATGACAAGATAGTTTGGAATGTCACCCAGGGTTTATAGCCTCAAAACTTTCACTCAATCCACAAGTATCAATTACAAAGGATCAAGGATTATTTTATGATTTTATATTTGTAACTATGTAAAAATAAAAATATAAACAAAGCTAGGTGAATGTATACAGATTTTACATTGAAGTAGACATGGAGTCAAAAGAGAAAGGAAGAACCAAGTCATGAAAACACAAATATGAGACAAAACAATAATATGATTTTACTTCATTATGAGATACAAAACTGTATTTCTCTTTTAAAAACCCCTGTGAGGGTATGGACCAAAGTTAGATTTAGGAGTCTCCGATGGGAACCATACAAAAAGACCCTGACAGTGAAATCAAACTGAAACTAATGATCTGGATCAGATTGCCACAAAATACTGCCACTTGACTCTGCAAGATATTCTTTATCAACCATGAAAATTAATTCATAAACAAACAAGAGTACACAGACTATCAAGGATAAATCAAACACCTTTAAAACAAGCTGCTGAAAGGTCTGATTCAATTTTGAATCTTGCTACCTTCAATAAGACCCTGCTGTCATCAATAGTATTAGGCTTTCAAGTAAACTCATAAATGAATGAAAAATGAAGCTATCTCACTAACTAGAGAGAAAAACTTAATGTTGTAGTTCCCCTTTCTATCCCCCACCTTGTCTCCTCCTGTCATTGAACCTTTATTCTTTCTGAATAAGTTGAGGTAGTTCAACTAATTTCTTTATTTAAGTCAAATTAACTTAACTAATTAGTTTGGGAAGAAATACTTAATAATAATATATAAATAAGGGTCTAATTAATAATAACTAAATAGCTGGGACCCCTTGTGAATCCCATCATTCTCTTTGCCAATAATCAAATATAAGATACAAAATTAATCATTTGGATCATATAACACCCTTGTAGCTCCCATGTATATCACTTAAGTCAAATATTTAAATATCATCAAAATTTAAGACCATATCCAAAAAAAAAAAATTCCATATTATCCACAAAAAAATCCAAAATAAAAGCTTGCTGAAAATCATGAAACAATGTCTTCATCACTGAATCACATAAAAACATTAAAATCCATATTTTCTACTGTGTGAGGTGTATTTCCTCTTCTCACTGCTGTCTCCTCTTAACTTTTCTGGGGTAGCCCTTGGTTGGTTAGACCCCTGGGGCTGTATTGCGCTGCTCACATGGGAGCAATCATCTTTTAGGTGGAGACATGAAGACATAGATTTAAAAGACTTTGTGGATGGAATGGAGGGGGAAGCTATTGATTTTCCGTTATCTAGCACAGGTTGCAGGATGTTAGTTTTTAGTCTCTTGTTGGCATGCGAAGACTGCATTAGTGAAACATCATGGGAAATTTGTGCATTGGGATTAATTGGAGGTGGTGGTGGTGGTAATGACAATGAGACAGTATGCCAACCACGATGGTGAGAAGCATATTGATTGAAAATTTCTTGCCAACCGTCATTTGTGGGAGGTTCAGGTTGCATCGACACATGTGGGGGAACAATAATGCTAAGAAAATTTTGAGGAGGTTGAAATGGAGGTCTCTCCAGTTGGGGATGTAATATACCATGGACAACCAAATTGAAAAACCCAACTTGAAATAGTTGTTTTAACTCTTGTGGATCAACATCAAAGTGAATAGAAAACCGTGTCCTTCTATGGCCTTGCTGCCAGTTGCCTCTGCCTTTGTTAATCCAACCATTACTGCATCTGCTAAAAAAACTCATCCTGTAGAAATATTTAATCAGTCATGAAGTTCTTAATAACCCATACATGAAACTCCACTTAAATAGATCAAGAGTTGGATGTATTATTTACTACAAGACACATGCAATCCATCCATAAAACTTCCATTTATTAATTTCCATACAAACATGGAATTGATAGGGTCACTGGGAGTATGGGGGGCTTGTATTTTGCATAAAATAGTATCATGGATGGGGAAACATTCATGAATATTGTTCAAGCAATCAAGAAAAACAATCAACTGTGTATCTAACCATCTCCTAGAATACCAATCATCAATTAACTTCCACATCAATTCTTCTTCATTTCCATACAAACCTTTCTTAAAAATGACTACCACAGAACAAGGAGTGAAAAAATGTAATCGGGATAATGAGGGGAGTGTATTTTGCGTAAAATGATATAATGGAAGGGACTCCCATTGATACTGTTCTAATATATAAAACAATTCCATCTTCAATGTCAATTAAAATTCAAAACCCTTTACTGTTTCAAAATTGAAATTCAACACTCTGTTTCCAAAAATCTAGAACTGGAGTTTCACTTCAGGACTGCTCATTTGCATTGCAGATTAATCATTTCATAATTTATTGCCCAATAATCATTCAACAATAATAACATATCTTGCACATGACAAAGTCAAGGAGACACAACATCACAATAATCACCATAATCACAACCAACTGTCGAGGAATGGATAGACTTTGGTCCACAATATTAACACCAGTACATTTTAAATCACTACAGGGTTCCATGAAGTGGCCAAAAAAGGGATCCCCGTGTATAACACTAAGTTTCTAAAACTTCAGATAACCGTGCTTCCAAATTTCCCCTTAATTATGGTTTGCAAGACTCGTTCAATGCACATATAATTCATACACAGAGGTACTCTTTGCATGTGGAATCAAACACACAACAAGTCGTATCCTTTAAACAAAATTTTTGCAACGCTTCCATCACCCCAAATATTTCCTCATGACAGACTGTATTATAAAAACAAATGAGCAAGATTAACATTATTCCTAATTTCGCACAGTAAATAATCAACAAAACCCATGACCAAAAGAGAATGAACAAGGAATTTATTAAATTCTGGGTTGGCCACCTCAACACTATTTTCCAAATACAAGGTTTCATATACAATTATCAACAATGATGCGGTATAGGATCGCGAGCTAACCAATAGTTCGAGGGTTTGGCCACAAAAAAGCATGAACAACTTAGTACCACCATAAATTTCCATATTTACATTTATACAGCTGATTAAAGGGCGCGAGCATAATGGCCACGAAAACCAACAATTAAATGACGAGAAGAGTTTCCAAATAACCCACTGGTAACGAGCAATGATAACGTTCTTGTTAGACAGAGAGGAATCACAAAAAGAAAAGTAGAGGCAAGGTAGGCCTGAGAATTTCCCCAACAATACCCCTTTTCATAGGTAAAGCACGAACAACTACATACAATAAGAGGCACCCACATAGTTTTCCAATGCGAATAATTTCACATACAAATGCCATAGAGACCAAAACTTCCCTAATAATCCATACACAGTCAAAATTTACACATATCATAACTTTGGAAATGCATAGACAACGAGAAAACTCAAGAGCCAACTATTGACTTAATTAAAGAGAAGAGCTAAATATTCATGGAAGGAGCAGCAAGAATCCCCATACCTGTGTGTAAAGATTGCTAAGGAGAATCGACCAAGCCTGTATACTTCTTCCACGACCGAACAAAGCAGAGTAGAAACAACCAACAAGAGCAAATGTGAAATGGCTAGGGTGGAGGGATCGAGGTAGGTTAGAGTGACACACATTTACTACACATCGTATCTACACTTACACTTTAATCCATGGCCAGTATGAGCAAGCTAACCATACAACACATCAACCACTAACTCCAAATCAATTTAATGGAAGTCAAATACACCATAGTTTTCCTATGTTTCAAACTTACAAATGTGCCAACCCTTTCAAAAATCCAATGTAACATACATAAAAAACTTGTTAGGGATACTATGTACCAACCTTTAGACTTCCAATTTAAACAATGCACACAACCCTTGTAGCATGAAATCAAGGTAATCACCATACCACATACCATATGTAAATTGAATATTGGAGTGTAGATTATTCATCAAACTAAATGCAACATAGTAATACTTGTGAGAGATATAAAAGACAACATCATTTCTTCTTAAGTCACATCACCCATAACGTCCTGTGATCAATTTTCGACAGTGATTTAAAAGCAAATAAACTGTAGAGCTCGTATCACAACCAAGTCATAAACACATAAAACATGAGTGTCATCTTTTTGTCATAATCACACAAGGAGTCCCACCTATTAGTATATTATTAAATATAAATAAATTATAAGGCACTGCAACCATTTGGAAGAAGTTACTTTATGTTGTGCTTTTGGGCATCAACAATAGTCATCAAGCCAATTTAAATGCCAAGTGTCCACATGGAATGTTCCCTCCAAGAATGTGCATGCATGCAACCACTCCACATGTGTGGATTTCAAGGTAACCAACTCCATGGATGAATGTTCAATATTCCAAGTGGATGTAGCGTCGACAACAAAGTATGTGATTAATTCCTAGTATTTCCTTTGCCTTTCCTTGCTTTCATAGCCTTTCCTTTGCTTTTCCTTGTCTTGTGTTACCTTACCTTACCTTGCCTTGACTTGTCTTGTCTCGCCTTGCCTTGCCATGCCATGTCATGCCTTGTCTTTCCTTGACTTTCCATGCCATGCCTTTCCTTGCCATGCCATGCCTTGCGTTGACTTGCCATGCCATGCCTTGCCTTGCCATGCCTTGCCTTGCCATGCCTTGCCTTGCCATGCCTTGCATTTCCATGTCTTGCTTTGCCATACCTAGACCTAGACCTAAACCTAGACCTTTCCTTGCCATGCCTTTCCATGTCTAGCCTTGCCTTGCCTTGCATTTCCTTGCCTTCACTTGCTATGTCACTACTTGCCTTGCCATTCCATGCCATGCCTTACCTTTCCATGACATGCCATGCCATGCCTTGCCATGCCATGCCTTTCCTTGCCATGCCATGCCTTGCCTTGCCATGACATGCCATGTCATGGATTACATTGCCTTGCCTTGTCATGCCATGCCATGCCATGTCTTGCCTTGCCTTGCTATGCCATACCTTGCCTTGCCATGACATGCCGTGCCTTGAATTTCCATCCCATGCCATGAAATGCCTTGCCTTTCCATGCCATGCCATGCCTTGCCTTACCATGTCATGGCATGCCTTGCCTTGCCATGCCTTGCCTAGAATTTTCATGCCATGCCATGCCATGTCATACCTTGCCTTGCCATTCCATTCCATGCCTTTCGTTGACTTTCCATGCCATGCCTTGCCTTGATATGCCATGACATGACTTAGATTTCCATGCCTTGCCTTGCCTTACCTTGAAGCATAACACAAGTTTGAAGCTGTAGTTGCAAGAATGGAAGGTGGATCTTCTGGGGTGATTGTTGGCCTTTCTCTATAGCACTATCTAGCCTAAGATATGCACCTTAATTTCTAGTATCTCTTGGTGGTATTTTGATATTCTTGGTGGTATACTTGGTAAGTGCAACTACAACTACAACTACTACAACTGAGTATTGTTCTTGTTCTGTGGCTTTGGGATTTTTTGTCCGGTGAGCTATCTTTGGAGAAATATGCACTCTCTTGGTTATTTGTTGGTTCTAGTGATGCTTCTGGAATCATTCTATCTAGAAAAGGTTATGGTGCTCGAGGGTGGCTGCGTGCCTATGGTTGGGTGACAATAGTGATATTGTTTATCGTAAGATGAGCACATCGAATATTTTAACAAGTTATGGGCCCACACTACCTTCAGAATAGTCTAACTGCTGGAAGGTAGAGTGAAAGTTCTTTGTCAAGCTCGTTATACCACCAGTTGGAGCTGCAACTAGTGTTTTTGATTTTAGCTGCAACAAGCCCTAATCCAACTCTTTGGGCACCTTAAGTGAAGCGTTGGACCTAATTTTTGGATATTCTAGTGTGCCCTAGCCTAGTGAACCCTTTGGTACCCTCAACCAGTAAAAACATCAGGTTTGAGTTCTTGGCCAAAGTCAAAGGTTGATTGGTCAAAGTCAAAGTCAAAGTCAAAAGTTGACTTTTGGTCTAAATTAATTTTGTGGTCAAAATTCAAATTTCAAGGTTTTTAGATTGTTCTAATCATTGAACCTTTTTATAACCTCTTCTTGTCAAGATGGTGTCTAGTTTCAGATTAGAAGACAAGTTGAACGGTGCTGCAAATTTCAAAGGTATGCACTTGTATATGCTTTTCATGTCATATCATCCAACAAAGCATGAGTGTGTTTTGTAAGGAATGTACAAGATACCTTGTCCAAGAAATGATCTTGGATTCAATACATTCAGAGGAACAAGTAGTTGAGGCTCTAGGTTCCAGGTTTGATTGATCAAATTGTTAAGTTTCAAATTGCACATATCAAGTTTGATAGTTGCTATAGTACAAGTAAACACTATAGTTGTGACAACAATATTAGGTTCTATTACTGTTAGGTATACTTGATTGCATGTAAGTACTATTGACATAGATGCTTATTGCACTTGTTTGAGGAACTAACATATCCTCTAGGAGATATTTCTTATTCCTGGGCAGGTCACCTTGGTAATTCTATGATCCTTGTTACTATAGATATGTTCTTATGAAAATGTTATTGGAAATACTTTTTCTCTTGTTGTTATTGTTCCAGGAAGGTCACATGCAATAGCTTCGAGAAGGAGCTATAGTGACAGTTGCAAACATGGAGTAGATGACTCCGTCAAGTGGTGAGGAGATCGTTGCCTTTTGTAAAATAGTCAGGATTAGGAGGGATCTCACTACTCCCTACAATCCTCAACATAATGGTGTATTAGAAAGAAAGAACCGATCCATTGAAGAATATATCAAGGCAATGATGAATGGCCATAATGTATCCATGTTTCTATGGGGACGAGCAACTATGAAAACCGTATATGTTCATAATAGAATTCCTCATCATATATTGAAGAACATGACTCCAGAAGAAGCTTTCTCCAGAAAAAATCCAAGTGTTGAACACTCAAGGATCTTTGGATGTTAGTCAAAAAGAAAGAATCGAAGGAAGCTATGATGGAAGAATATCAATCCATCATGAAAAATGATGTATGGGAAATCGTACCTAGACTTGAAGGAAAGTATATAAAGTATCGATAAAAACAAGGAAAGATTTGTGGCTAGAAGGTTCTCCCAGCAAGAGGGAGAAAAATATGATGAGACGTTTCCTCCGGTTGCCAGATACACCTATATTAGAGCCATCATATCTCTTGCAACATCCATGGGTTGGAGTTTACATCAGATGGATGTAAATACCATTTTTCTCAATGGAGTAATTGAGTATACATAGAGAAACCTCAAGGTTTTGAGGTACACCTAAGAGAAACCCATGTATGAAGAAGGCCTTGTATGGACTCAAGCAAGCTCCAAGGGCTTGGTATGCATAGATTGATAGTTACTTGATGAGACTTGGATTTTCAAGAGCTATGCTGATCCATATCTTGATTACAAGGTTGTGAATGATACACCTATGATCCGACTACTATATGTTGATGATTTGTTTCTGACAAGTGCAGGGACTCCCATTATTTAGTGTAAGAGGGAGCTAGCCTTTGAATAAAATATGAAGGATCTTGGTCTCAGGCATTATTACTTGGGACTAGAAGTATGGCAGAAGCATGGTGAAATATTCCTAGAGTAAGGGAAGTATGTTGTAAATATCCTTCAGAAGTTTGGGATGATGGATTGCAAATCCATGGTGACATATCTAAGGAAGCTGAGAGACTCTGATTCTGATCCAATAGACTTGTCCCTGTACCGATAGTTGATTGACTCATTGATGTATTTGGTTAATACCTAGTCAGACATTTGGTTTGTTGTGAACATGTTGAGCCAGTTCCAGGTGGAACCTAGATATAAGCATTGGATATTTGCAAAGTAAATTTTGAGATATCTTCGTGGGACGCTAAATTATGGTTTGAGATATGCCTCAAACAATGGTGTACACCAACATGGATTTACTGATTTAGATTGAGCAGGGAGTGCATATGATAGAAATAATACTTCTTGTATATTTTTCAGTTTGGGCTCTGCTATGATATCATGGGCTAGCAAGAAACAAAAGTCTGTTGCACTCAACACTACAAAAGCGAAGTATATTGCAGCTTGTGATGCTTATACAAAAGCAATATGGTTCTGTAAGATGATTTATGGACTATTTGATTAGTTGTTGGATTCGACTGTGATATATTGTGATAATCAGAGTTGTGTGAAGATTTCAGAGAACCCCGTGTTCCATGACAGGTCGAAGCACATTGAGATCAACTACTATTTTATTCGTGATAAAGTCCAGGAGGGAGAAGTGATTCTCCAGTAAATCTCCATCGATGAGAAGACAACTCATATTTTGACAAAACCTCTATCCAAGATAAAGTTTACATACTTGAGGGACAAACTGGGACTTGTTGGTATTTCTCCCTTGGTTAAGAGGGAGTGTTTATCTATATCATTCTAGTGCAATTTAGATAAGATGATTCAACATCACGTTAGTACAACTTAGATATGATGCTTCAACATCATGCTAGTACAACTTAGATATGATACAGATCTCTTGAGACACATCATGCTAGTACAACTTAGATATGATGCATTATAATCATGCTAGTACAACTTAGAGATGATGCATATGTTTGAGTCACATCATGCTAGTACAACTTAGATATGATGCAGTAGCATCATGCTAGTACAACTTAGAGATGATGCAGATGACTTGCATCATGATAATACAACTTAGTGATGGTGCATTGACACCATGCTAGTACAACTTAGTGATGGTGCATTGACACCATGCTAGTACGACTTAGAGATGATGCATAGACATTGATCCACATCATGCTAGTATGGCTTAGAGATGATGCAGAGACATTGATCCACATCATGCCAGTACAACTTAGATATGATGCATTTATATCATGCTAGTACGACTTAGAGATGATGTAGATGATACTCCACATCATGCTAGTACGATGTAGAGATGATACAATGGAGATACCTCCCTTGGTTGAAAGGAGGAGATGAATTCCTCGGTTTGGAGGGAGTGCTGATATATGACATGATGGAATCATGGATAGTCAGTGTGTTGGTGGAAAATTTTTTTGCAGCCAGAGAATGGTTCAGGTAGAACATATTGCTGGTGGATAGACATTCTCATTGTGGAGAATGGTCCACGTTGACAGATTGTTGATGTATCATGGACTGGTATTTTTCTGAGGCACAGATTGTGGCCCAATTAGGAAAATGGTCCAGGACTAATATTCTCCTAAGGCATAGTTGATGGCTCGAACAGGTTGAATAGTCCACCCCCCTAAGGACATGGTGTCTCGATTAGGGTGGTTGATATGAGACCGATATTTTCTAAGGCACATATGGGTAGAGATTGATCTCTATGGTACATATGGTGACCTGATTAGAAAATAGTCTGAGACTGACATTCCTGTAGGAATGGTCTCTGTAGCCCATGGTGTGTCTTTCAATATCTGGGAGGACTGACATTATTCTAGGATGTATGTCCGGATTAGAAGAACGGTCCTTGTAGCCCATTGTGGGGCATTCAACATATGTTGGGACAATAATTCTTCTAGGACGTATGTCCGGATTATGCGAGACACTCTGTTGAGTGCGTTAATTCCAACACATGACCTATTCAACATCATGCCTGATTACTCAGATGGAGTATGACCTCAAGAGATGATGATATGATTTGATGACCAGAAGACTGTTGTACTGCATGGTGATAGCTTGTGCAACTATTAGTTGATTGCAGTGGAGACTATATGTCTATGGACATTAGCTATGTGCTACTGTGGTGGATGTGTTCCACTGGTAGTGACTGTGTGTCACTAGATAGTAGCTGTGCGCTACTAGGAGTGATTGTGTACCACTGAATAATAGTTGTGTACTACTATGGATCGACACTGTTGTAATCTATTGGATGGAATTGTAGTAACTATGTACTATTACTGGATTTCCATGGAGACTACCAGTAGTTTTGAAAGTGTTTACTGGATTTCCATGGAGACTACCAGTAGTTTTAAAAGTGTTTCTTCTATCTTAGGAACCGAAAAGACACTCATCTGAGCTCAATCGGTCAGATCGAGGTCGATGAGGTCTCGGATCTTGAGATAGAAGATTTTCTAGTTTTGGAAGATTCAGATTGTCAAGGTTACATGAAGAAAGTTATTTTTCCTACTGAACCTTATGAATTTGTGACAAATTTGCCATTGTGACTCAAAGGTAAGGAGGGGTTCTTTGGTATTAGGCATGATCAAGGGAAAATATCAGGTAAGGTTGATACATCCATGTTTGACTGTGCACTTCATCGACCTGCCATTTCTCTTGTACAGTGTGATGTTTGTTTCCATTGGATCGAACGATATTACACCGACATACCCATTCTTCAGGTCCGAATTAAAATGCTTATTGCTCAGAATGAATCATTGAGACAAGAAAATATCTACCTCAAGGTGCACGTAGAGAGATTAGGAAACATAGTAATAAAAAATGCAACAAGTGTCAAGAAGATAGTAAATTCTGAACTACTCGACCCATCTTTAGTCAATTTTTAAAATGGTAAAACAATTTTTTCTCTTGTTTTATTCCTGTTATCTATTTCGAAATAAATCGATTTGGAATTTGATTTTGTTTGCTAAACTAAGACTCGCTACAAAATCTTCGATTTTGTAGCCAAGTCTCTTTTTAAATAAAAATTAGAAATTAGTTATGGGTAATTTTCTATCTGATTAAATTTGTTTTGTTTTTTAGGAAATAGTAGATCCTGTTGCTGATCATCTGGAGGAAACATATTCGATTATGCATCTAAATGATTAGTAGTTTATTTTCTGTTTGTTTTGTAAAAACTTTGATCAATATTTGATTAAAACCAACTCTGTTATAAGTGGCTCCTAGCCCACTATTTTTTTATTTTATGAGATCCTATCCTATCCTGCGAGATAGGAGAATGTGATCTCAAGTCACTTTAAATACATCTTGGCTGGAATAAATTATAGGCATGTGAATTTCAAAACTATATGGACAAGTGATTCACATTTGGCTTTAGACCAGTGTGAAAATTGTTCCATCTATGTTTTTCCTTTTTATTATGAAATATTGATATGTTACGCAACTTTTTCCTCTTTAGCATATGATATTCCATTTCATTGAATGCTTTAAAATCTTGTCTATAACTTGCTCTTCCATATTTTATGACTGTGATTGTTATATCAATTTTAATATCATGATTTATGCCTGATGTTTAATTGATGCATAAAATGAATGCTTCACATAAAGATTTTTCTTACTGTAATCATTCATAATTATAAGATCGTTGGATCATACGTGTCTACTATTTTGTTCTTATATCCTAGCTATCAATAGACACCTTGAATTTATTTAGGAGACATTAGTATGAGCCTGCTACAGATTTCTTTCACAAGCGAGACAACTGGAGTTTTGGATCGTACAGAGGCATAGACACATTAAGAAACTAGTAATAGGTTAGCTTTATTTGCTTCTAATTTTCGTCATTTTATTTATTAGTGAAACAAGAAAGTTAATTGATCGGCTTTGACCATCACTCTATCTTTGTTTCAAATTATGTTTTATTTATGATTCTTAGATATGTCATTACAAAACAAAAAATACAAGAATATGTTCTTTCTTTATCTACTTTTGAGAATGATTACAAAACATTGATTTTGCAAGGCTTTCACTAAAACTTGCAACCTGTAATTATTCTGTTCATAAATGACATGTTCATATTTACCTTTCTGTTTAATACATTTGTAAATAATTAGATTAAAGTATATATATTATTATAGTTTTAGCATTAAGTAGTTTATTTCTTTTCATTGTTTTAGGACTTTAGTTGGCTAATAGAGCCATTAAACCCGTCAGAATAGATTACACCAAACGGCTTGGGTTAATTAGACAACCCCAATCCGGATCTATTCTTCTAGTTAATGACATGTCAAATTTTCTCGTCAACAAATGGTGCTAGAAAGAGGGTCTGAATTCAATTGATGACACATGGAGGTCACAAGACTCCTCCCCTTTTGTAATGCGTAGTCGCTCAGACATTAACATTACACTCGAAACAACAACTACCTCAAATGATAACCTTGTGATTCCCGTTGAACCTGTAACACCAGTTCCTTAAGGGGCCAATGTCCAAGAAATTGTTCGTCAGTCACTCATAAAAACACATAGTGCCTTAGCCCGTATCAGACAACCCAACAAGCCACTTAATCAACCCATTGATTTTTCAGATATCCGAGAATAACTTCAAGGCACTGGTCTGCTCCCAAACCCGTTAAGTGGACACAATACCAACCCTACTAAAACACCTATCCTTGGAGCCCGGGGATCCGATATTCCACCTTCCCCACCTGATTCATCCCCATCCTCTTCAGGATGAGAATCTTCATATGAAGGCAGTTCCTCATCAGGACCATCACAGCCTTTGACACCACCAATGCCCATGGAAAACCAAAACAATCCTGCCAGACCTTGGCTCGATCAAGATGCTGTGGCTGTACCCGAACCTCAACACCCATTACCAAAACATCCGAGAGAAATGGTTACCCAAATTCGATCCAGATTCCAAACAATCTACTGAAGACCACATCAAAAAATTTATGTTGGCCATTAGACTCTAGAGTGTAGAACACGAAGATGTGGTATGTCGATTATTCCCTTATAATTTTGAGGGAAATGCCTCCACATGGTATTTCGCTCAACAACCCCAAACCATTGTTTCTTCAGACAAGTTTGAAACTTGTTTCTTGGAGAAATTCAACGATGATAAATCACTGAAAGTTTTAGTTATGGAACTATCCATCCTAAAAATGAATCCCAAGGAAAAAGTGAAAGACTTCAATCAAAGATTTCTTGCTTTAAAGAATAAAATCCCTGTAGATTCAATGCCTACTGAAAGCCTAATCGTTGCATATTACACCAAAGCTCTACACAATAATATAGCAATTTGGGTCAAAAGGTCTAAAAAGAATGCATTATTAGAAGCCTTTGAGGGGGCAAACCAAATTGAAAAGGATATATTAATCTTAAAATACAATCTCAATAGCGAAGCTGAAACAATTCCTGCCTCTAAAAAGAAAATAGAGATCCTTGCTAGGCCCCCTCAAAATAAAAGTCAACTAGAAACCCTAGACTTAGAAAGCTTGCAGAAATATTTCCAAAAACTGTCCAATCAGGTCATGGACTTGAAGAGATCATCCAAGGAGGCATCCACAAGCAAAGGAAGTTTTAAACCTCCTTTCAGAAAACCTTTCCCTCCCAATCGGCCAAACCCGACCACTGAAGTTCTAAATTTTGAGAGTTTACAGTACACTTTGCAAACCATCTTAGAAGCACATGATAATTCTGCTTCTATCCCTCTTGAAAGTCCTGAAGACATAGTTGAGGAAGAAGTATCGGAAGACGAGGAATCGTCTCCCAATATCTTCGGTCACTTCTCAGACAATATCTTCCAAGAAAACTTTGAAACTGTTCACCCCTACAACACAAGAAGCAAAACACAAAACAAACCTTCTTCTTAAGTGAGTAATACTGTGTTTCCGAAACAGTCAAAGCAAGCTGAAATTAAACAAAGTTTAGCAACCCCTGTTTTAGAGTACGATTTAATTGAAGATATGAAAAAACTAAGGGCTAATATTTCTGTTTTTGAGCTGTTGAAATTTCCCCTTATTTTGCAGAAAATGATTTAAAGTATTGCTGAAAACAGTAAAAACAACGATCCTAGGAACAAGAAAACTGCATAAATTGGTTCAAAAACAAGCAAAAGGATCCCAACTAAAACGACATCTGAACCTCTGGATAGAAGGGATTTAGCTGAGAAAACTGTATCAAATGTAGATAAAACTGTTTTAGGGACAACAACTAAAAATCATTAGAATTCTGCTGTTAACACTCAGAAAAATGTCCCGCCTTTCTTGGTAACTTTTGAAATTTTTAATAGGAATGTACATAATTGTATGGTCAATTCCAGTGCATCGTCAAATGTGATGCCTCTATATGTTTGTCAAAAAATTAATGCATAAGTTAAACCTTCTGATCTCAAAATCATTCAGCTTGATCGGACTAATGTTAAGGTAATTGGTGAGCTTAAGAATGTTCTGGTTAGATTATCTTCCAATCCTAAGGTTCACCAGATAATTGATATTATTGTTTTTGACATATCATAAGTCCATGGTTTGTTTTTAAGTGGGGATTGGTCCGAACAATTGCATGGTTACTTTGCCACAGATTGGTCTCATTTGTGGCTGCCAGAAAAATGGACAACCAAATAGAATCAGGATAAACAAAGAACGCTATCTTAAACACACCATCACAGATTTAAATGACACAAACAAACCTTTCACTGCATCTTCTAATTCATTTGAAATGTAGGGAATGAATACCTTCTTTGGTAACTTCATGACTGAAACTTCTCCTATCACTGATCTAAGGCAACAATCATAAATTATAACCTATACTCAGACATTAGCTTTGCCAAGCATGTCAAACACTGATGGCGAAGCTCAAATATGGTCATTATACTTTGATGGATCCAAATCCAAAGAAGGAGCTAGTGCAGGATGTGTACTCATCGATCCCGCAGGTAATAAGACTTTCATTGCCTGTTGATTAGAGTTCGAGTGCACTAATAACACCGCTGAATACGAAGCACTTCTACAAGGGCTTAGGAAAGCTTTGGATATGGATGTACAAAACTTAATGGTATTCGGTGATTCAGAAATCGTGGTTAGGCAGGTAATAATCTCCATACATTGCTTATCACCACATCTGAAAAGTTACCAAACTAAGGTATGGAGTTTAATGCAATTGTTTTTAGCATTTAACATAAATTCCATTCCTAGACTAAGTAATTTAGAGGCTGATTTATTGGCTAAGGTCGCTTCTAAACTATTGTTCGCAGAAGGTCTTTCTCCTAATGCGTTTTCAATTGAATTGTTGTTCAGGTCGTCGATCCCGGATAACATCACCAATTGGAGAGTGTTCGAAGATGACTAGCAGATCATCAACTTCTTGAATATGGAGGGCACCTTCCAAGGTGTAGTCATTGATGAAGGAACTCATGATGAAAACCTCCACAATTTCACGGTAATATCAGATCCTAGATCTCCTGAATTGACATCTGATCTGGTAAATTCTATCCCCAGATCTGTTGTAAGACTAGAGAAGTTTTATGACTTGCATGATAAATTTAGAGGGTTAGTCAATTGCAAAATGAACAGTTCTTCTTTGATTTATGAGACGATGATTTTAGGGACAAAGAAAAATCTTCAAAATATCAACTTGGGAACAGGATGCTCCGAGCAAGAACGATCTACTTTTATAAAATTGTGTAAAGAATTTAAAGACATTTTTGCTTGGACGTATGATGATTTGAAAACATTTGATCCTAATATCATACAAGATGTCATCCCCATGAAAGCCCAGACCCAACCTTTTCAACATAAATTAAGAAAGATGCACCCTAAATTGGAACCCACCGTTAAAAAATAACTAAATAAATTACTAACTGCAAAGATAATTTTCCCAGTAAGGCACACACAATGGGTGTCTAACCTAGTCCCTGTAAGGAAGAAAAGTGGTGAAATTCGACTCTGTGTCGATTTTCGGAACCTAAACCGAGAATCTGATAAAGATAACTAATCTGTTCCTCCAATGGAAAAAATTCTACAAAAGGTGTCTGGTTCTGAAAGACTGTCTTTGCTAGATGGATTTTCGGGATATAACTAGGTCCTCATGTCTCCCTCAGATAAGATTAAAACCACCTTTCTCACCCCATGGGGCACTTATGCCTACAATAAAATTCCTTTTGGACTAATTAACACCAGTGCCACTTTTCAGAGAGCAATGGACATTTCTTTCCATGGCGTCATAAACCAATCAGTCGTGGTCTATCTTGATGACGTGACCATCTTCTCTAAAAACAAGAAATATCACTTGTCTCACCTTAGGGCTGTCCTATAACGATGCTGCAAGTATGGCATATACCTCAACCCTAAGAAATCAGTCTTTGCAGTAGAACAAGGAAAACTACTTGGGTTTATAGTGTCCAAATATGGTTATCAACCCCGAAAGAACCCAAGCTATTGCTAAACTCTCCACTCCCTCTTTCAAAAAAACCATGCAGTCCTTTTTGGGCAAGATTAATTTCGTCAGAAGATTTGTCCCAAGTTTTTCAGAAATTGTAAGACCATTACATAATTTAATTAAAAAGGATGTTCAATACTGTTGGGGACCATAAGAAAGTCAAGCTTTTGACTCCATTAGAAAAACAATAGTATAAGCTCCTTCTTTGACGAGTCTCGATGTTTCTCAGGATTTCACTCTTTACACTTTTGCATCTGACCAATCTTATGCTGCTGTGTTAACATAGAAAAATGTTGAAAGTAATGAGATACACATTGCCTTCATGAGCTCAACCTTCAAAGCAACAAAGATTAATTACCCAGCAGTAGATCAACAAGCATATGATGTTTCTAAAGCAGTGAAACACTTCCGGTCATACCTGCTGAAGTCCATAACCAAGGTTATCGTTCCTTACCCAACTGTAAGAAACCTGTTAGTACAAAAAGAGCTGGGTGAGAAAATGGCAAATTGGATGATGTCATTACAAGAGTATGACCTCGAAATTACCCCTGCTCAGATTGTTAGAGGGCAAGGCCTATGTAAACTAGTGGCTGATTCGGTTGAAGAACAGGAAATTCAAATCAACACCTTAATTGTAAATCAACATAACGAAAAACAAATCAGCTGTGCACAAGTTGCTGCCAATTCTTGGTATGAGAATGTTAAATTTTATTTGACACATGGATTTTCTCCTCACTACCTTGATCCTAAAAACAGAAGAGCACTTCGGCTAAAATCTGCATCTTTCCAGTTAATAAATGATGTATTATTTCGAAAGAATTTTGACGGTGTTCTTATGCGTTGTTTAGAAAAGGAAGAATCAGAGAAAGTACTATCTGAACTTCATGCAGGTGAAGCCAGTGGTCATTTCGGTGGAGACACCACTACTCACAAATTGTTAAGAGCTGGGTACTATTGGCCCACTTTGTTTATATATGCCCACACGCTGTGCCGTAAATGTATAGTTTGCCAAAAGGCTACAGGACGAGCGAAAAAGACAACATTTACTTTGCAACCTGTCACTGTAGATTCACCTTTTCAATAGTGGGGTCTTGACATCATAGGACCAATTAACCCTTCTTCTTCACAACAACATAAGTATATCATTACAACAACAATTTATTTTACCAGATGGTCCGAATCTGCACATTTGAAAGTGGTAAACACAAATTAGGTAGTATCTTTCCTCAACTCTCATATCATCACCCGATTCAGTATTCCTGAATGTTTGGCCTTTGATAATACCTCTTACTTTTAATCCCTCGATATGAACGTCTTTGCCTTGGAAAAAGTGATTAAACTAAAATATTATGCCAGCTACTACCCTCAAGGAAATGGTCTAGCATAATCAACAAACAAAAATTTAATTAAGATCATTAAGAGGATAGTTTCAGAGAATCATAAGAACTGGCACAATGCACTGTATAATGCACTTTGGGCTGACAGGGTGACACCAAAAGCCTCTGTTGGTAATTTCCCTTTCTTTCTTGTCTACGAAAGAGAAATAATTTTCCCACCACATGTTTTGCTTCCTTCTTTGCAACTATCGCAGAAAGTTCAATAGGAGGAATGCCCTCCCCTCGAAAGTCAAATTAATGCCTTGTTAAAACTAGAGGAAGTAAGAGCACAAGCAAAGAAGAAATTGGATCAACACCAACAAATTGTAAAAAGTTGGTTTGATTCAAATTCTTCTTCAGATAGGAATTTTGATGTCAGAGATTGGTTCTCAAGTGGGACAAAGCTCATGAGGGAAATGGGGAACACACTAAGTTCCAGAATCTATGGTTGGGACAATTTATAATTTCAGAAAAATTAGGTTCCAACTCTTTTCGTCTGCAAAATTTGGAGGGACAACATGACACTTTCCTAGTGAATGGCCAGGCTCTTAAAAGATATTTTACCTGATGATTCAAGATTCACTTCTTTGTACATATTTTGTTTTGTTTTAATTTTCTTTTCTATTTTTGATTTTGGTTCTTCTCATTTTGCTTGTTTTTGGTTTGTTTCTAAATAATTACATCTGTGTCACTATTTCATTTGTGGAGGGAAAATCATAAGTCTTATCCTAAAGAAACAATCGACGTCATTTCAAAGCACCACTACTATAAATTGCTAAAACTTAGATAAGCAAAATAAATTTTCTATTCAAAATATTGTTCCTGGTTTCTCTTTATAATCACGAGAAGATACGATCATTATTAAAACTCTTAACGTTGTCCCTGTTTTTAAAGAAAACAACTCAAGTATGCCTTCCTTTCCTCGAGAGGTTTTTCTTAACAAAAAACTAAGAGTTCAGATCATGATGAAGGTCGTCAAATGAGAAATTAAATTGGAAAAGATCAAGTTTTTCGAAATCTGAAATTTTCAACATCACCCCGCTCTCTTGAATATCATAAAGTTTATGTCAAATTTTAAATAAATTCTAGAGATTTGAAAGCACTGCAAAGTGTGGGAAGTGTCTGTAAACCCGCCGAGATACTGAACATGTTTGTTGGCAGCGGGTAAATGCATGCATGATGCCAAGGAAACTTCGCGGGGGTACTAAACAGGCTTGCTAGTAGTGAAGCAATGTTGGGTTTAAGAAATATATCAGGTATGACTTTTGGAATTGATCGCAAAGATGTCCTTCATCTTGAATTGATAATTCTTGGACAATGTAGAGGTGTTGGAGTGGGTTAAATGACATCCCTGCCGAGGCTATGGACGCCTGCTGGCAGCAGCGACCCTGTCAACAGTATTGGAGTCAGTTGCCTAAATGTTGTCTCACTCATAATAAAACTTGACACCATATTTCACTTGGACAGAAACACATCTGACGCTAGACTATGTGATTTTCTGAGTTTTTATCAGAATGCTTGACTTGCTGTCGACTGTGTTTTAATTTTTCAATCATTCTGATCCATCCTAACATGAATTGTCTGGTGATGTAGAGATAACTGCTTCGCCCAGTACATCACTGTTGTTGGAAGCCCCACATTATTTTTATATTAAACAATAAATTACATTTTCTGTAGCTGCCTTCACCTCAATTTCGTAAACATTTTTTGAGAAATTTGAGATGATTACTGGATTAGCATGTATCTTCATTAATTTTTATTGTTGCGCTTTCATTTTTTTTATTTTTTATGTTTGATTCATGACTAAAAGCATGAATCAAACATAAAATTTAGCTCTGTGTTATAATTTCTATGCCTTAGAATGCATCCTTTTAAAATATCACCATACTTATATGAATTCCAAATCTAATGTTTGAATGACCTATTTTCGATGCTTTCGGTTTTAATATGGTTTGATAGTTTGTGTTCGATTTATGAAGAGCTTTTGATATATTTGATAAACCTCTTGTGAATTCAATAGTTGTACCAATAGCCATACAATTCAATGCACACCTGCTGTACTCATGTCCTTACCTCACCTTGCTGGCTTAACGTATTAATGGGCCATTCAATCCATACATAGGGTTTCGATACTATGTATGTCTGGCTCTCATTACAAGGAGTGGGAAATCATTTACGATCGAACCCTTGATGTTTACTCCCACCATCCGTGCTATGATAGCACATAGGCTTTGTTATGGTCGTTTCTCCACCATCCATTCAGATTTGTTCTTGTTTCTCCTACCATTCAAACCTAAAACTATCATGAGTTATCCCTGTTACATTCTGGTTGCATTTGTCATGGCTCCTGTTGTTCGCTTGGAGCCGAATGGGTGCCAGGATTTACTCTCTCATGACGATGCGATTGAGGACTTAAAAATCCAAGGTTGGGATGTTTTCCTTAAAATATTTGAAGGCTATAACCTTCAGGTGGCGCAGGCTTTCACATAGACCTTTGATGGTTGCAGAGAGAAAGTTGGGGACACATAGTTAGAGTTGATCGAGGGGTTTTTAATTGAAGCAATAGGCCTTCCATCAACAAGTGAGAAATGGTTCAAAAACACCCGAATTGAAGGAGTACCATGGAACATGTTTATGACGTCCCAAAAAATCAACTTGTGCGAAAAAGGTATTTCCATCTCCCTGGTTAAACCTAGGTGGCATAGCTTGTTGTTGATTCTTAAGCAATTCATGACCTGTGAAGGGTGATACAGATTGGTCTTCCTCTACCACATCTACTTACTCATGCATTTCATTGGTTTTGAATTAGACATGCCATTTATTTGTTGAGAAGTTTCTATAAAATGTCCAAAAGATATAAGAGACAAAGTGTTGATTCAAGTATGTTCCATCACATATTGATTAAGATTTTGTTGATTCATCCCTTGTCGACCGTGGGTGACTGTTGGGATAATTTTTTGATAAGGAATGGTTTTTCTCAGACTGTTCCTACAGTAAACCCTAACTTAGACGAGCCACTGATTGAAAACCAGCTTGGTATTTCAATCAATGGACCATACTCTCTTAATAGAAACCCTCTAGACGCAACAATGCCAAGGAATCCTTCATCTGCATAATTTCATGAGCAAGAGATTGTTTAATTGGGGGTAATTGACCCTCTTATGCCTAATATTGATGCTAGCCCGAACGTTATTATGAAGTCGGATGTTGAGAAACGTTGTAAAACAACGAAAAAAAACTGCAGAGGCTTAGGGTTCAAGAACAAAAAGGCAGGTCATCTAATTTTAAGGAAATTAAGGAACCGAAATGACGCTCATCTGAGCTCGATCGGTCCGATCGAGGTCGATGAGGTCTCGGATCTTGAGATAGAAGATTTTCTATTTTTGGAAGATCCATATTGTCAAGGTTACAGGAAGAAAGTTATTTTTCCTACTGAACCTTATGACTTTGTGACAAATTTTCCACCCTGCCTCAAAGGTAAGGAGGGGTTCTCTGGTATTAGGCACGATCAAGGGAAAATATCAGGTAAGGTTGATACATCCATGTTTGACTGTTCACTTCATCGACCCGCCATTTCTCCTGTACAGTGTGATGTTTGTTTCCATTGGATCTAACCGTATTACACCGACATACCCATTCTTCAGGTCCGAATTAAAACACTTACTTCTCATAATGAATCATTGAGACAAGAAAATCTCGACCTCAAGGTGCACGCAGAGAGGAAAGCTAAACACATCAAGAGATCAAGAAACATAGCAATACAAAATGCAATAAGTGTCAAGGCGATAGTAAATTCTGAACTACCCGACCCATCTTTAGTCAATTTTTAAAATGGTAAAAATATTTTTTCTCTTGTTTTATTCCTGTTATCTATTTCGAAATAAATCGATTTGGAATTTGATTTTGTTTGCTAAACTAAGACTGACTACACAATCTTTAAAATAAAAATTAGAAATTAGTTATGGGTAATTTTCTAACTTATTAAATTTGTTTTGTTTTTCAGGAAATAGTAGATCCTGTTGCTGATCATCTCGAGGAAACATATTCGATTATGCATCTAAATCATTAGTAGTTTCTTTTCTGTTTGTTTTGTAAAAAATTTGATCAATCTTTGATTAAAACCGACTCTGTTATAAGTGGCTCCTAGCCCACTATTTTTGTAATATTTTTTATTTTATGAGATCCTATCCTATCTCGTGAGATAGGAGAATGTGATCTCAAGTCACTTTAAATATTATTCATTTTGTAAGCAACATACATCTTGGCTAGAAAAGATTATGGGCATGTGATTTTCAGAACTATATGGACAACTGATCTGCATTTGGCTTTAGACCAGTGTGAAATTGTTCCATCTATGTTTTGCCTTTTTGTTATGAAATATTGATATGTTACACAACTTTTTCCTCTTTAGCATATGATATTTGATGCAGTAAAACACGACCACCACCTCACGCTCCTGATCACAAGATTGATCAATTAGTTCTTGAGCCAAAGTGGCTCATTTGATCCCCTTACTGGAATCTCTGATGAATCCCGATCCACAGGTCCTTCTATTCACCCACACGACCCTCCTGTAATCAATCGTGAGCTTTCCTGATATGATTTTGGGTTTCAGGATTCTCTGACCCCGATGTCACGAGAACCACTGTCTCTGTGATTTTCTGATCACCCAATTTCCGAAGTACCAAAACACCTCTGTCAGCAACTAGCCCCTCGGGACTAAGCCTTGGCCCACACAAACTCTTCACATATGACCACAACCCTATTTCGGGGTTTCGCGACCCAAGCGTCCAACCTCTCATCCTTTGGATCCCTGATTCTCCGATACGCGAAATGACGATATGGAAATTCCCCGATCTTCCTCTTCTTCGTGATTTCGACGATCGCGATGTCGAAAAGCACGGGCTTCTTGTCCACAGGATCCCCAATATCCCGAATGTCGATTCTCCGTCGTGACATCAGCTAGGCCCACAACGTGGAGTTCCACCTTTTCGCCACTCGTGAATTCGAAAGACTTCCTCTTCCAACCTCCGATGTCCAAGTCCCCGATAGAGAGGATCTCGCGACATGTGTCCTCCAACAATCGGACGGCTCAGGTCAAACTTCACCGTTTCGGGACTTTTGCTACCAATTTCCCGACTTCTCGACCTCGAGAACTTCGATATCCCGATTTTCCACTCTCGTCGAGACTTTTGCATCCACTTCTCTGCGCTACGGGTTAACCCACGTGCAACTCCCTGCCGATCCAATGACTGACGGGTATTTTGTTCAGATCTGAGAATGCAGATCGTTTCTTCTCGTGCGCTTACTCTGGTACTCCCTGGATGTGGAAAACCATCGGTCCGAGTCTCTCTCACAATCTGATCAGATGGATGTGCTCCCTCCTGAGCTTCTGCGCACTTCTCCCTACACTTGGGAAAATTCCAAGTTTCCAAAGTCCTCAACCTTTGCTTTCCTTCTTCCCTGTGAACTCTCGACTCGGAGCTTCGCTGCACGTAATAAAATACTGTCCCTCCTAAGCTTTCCTGTAGCTTCGATCTCCAAGGAAACTCGGTTCTTCTTTCCTTTCTCCCTCAGATGGAGAATACTTGGATTCCCTCTTAGATATCCTCTGCCTCAAGCAACTTCTTGCTGAGCCTTTAGGGTGTTCAACAACCCTGTGAAGATCCCTCAATGGACTCTTCCTTTAAATTACAAAACTCGAAGAGTTCTCTTCTCTTCTGTGCCTGTCTGCACACCTACTCAATTCCCAGTTGGCAGAGTGTCAAGAATCCTCAGTGATTCTGACTCCTTAAGAAATCATAGCAGAGTTCTTCCTCTGTGCACTCCTTGCACTGGCTCGATGCCCACCTGGCAGAGCTTCACAGAACTCCTCAGAGCTTCTGTCTGCAATTGTGTTCTCCTTCCACAACTTAGCCTCCAAGGTGTTCAACAACCTTGAAGTCTTTCTCGTGATTCGTTGATTCCATTTATTGTGCCGCAACATGTCTTTGTCTGAACCTGTAGAATTCAGAAGTGCTTCAGTGCACTGGTATTCAGAGACCGCAGTACCCTATCATGCTCTCCTGGCATGAAACCACAAAGAACCTCAAGCCTGAAATCAAAACAACCTGCAAATTCCTAGCATACATCTACAACATGAATTCACATCATAAAATAGGACACACCAAGACATCCACATAATACATAAATATATGTAGGAAAAATTGCTTCTATTTATATTAATAAAAATGCCTCTTTACAAAGGTGTGTTGGTTGTGGAGCCTGATTATCTTCCTGATTTATAGGTCTTTTACTTTCAGCCATGTTTATACCCCATGAAGTATTTACACCCCAGAAGTATGTACACTCTTCCATGCGGGGGAGTGCAGAGGGGGGGTACCCCCTCTGCAGGGTCTGAGGGGTCTGGGGGCAAGCGGGCCCCCAGCAGGGGTTCAGGGGCGAAGCCCCCGAAGCAAAAATTGCCTTATAAAAGTATATTGTAATTTCATTGTAAATCTGTACCATTCATTATAAGGTTGCAGATCTAACAGTAGAGATTATGTTAGGGTTTTTTGCCCTAGAAGGCAACCCTCTTTTATGAGGGAAATGTATTGCGGCTATGGTTGGTGGTGAATATTGTATTTTGAGAGAGGGAATACTGCGAGAGAAATAAGAGGAAGTTACAATGGGTTTTTTTGTAGGTTGTATCCCTTCATTTGCTGGATAATAATAAAGGAAGGACCTGGCAATTTCTCTGGTGGACGTAGCCCACACTGGGTGAACCACGTAAATCTGTGTCTCTCTTGTATTGTGTGGCTTCTGTGTTTTGTTTCTGCATTTGTTTTATTTTATTGCTCCACGGTCCTATTTTTCTAACAACTGGTATCAGAGCGTAAGGTAACTCGCAGGAAAAGATGGTTCCTGGTTCGAGTGGGAGCAATGTCGGAAGATGAAAAGTTTAGGGTCGAGAAATTTAACGGCCAAAAATACCAGTTATGGAAGATGCAAATGGAAGATTATTTATATCAGAATGATCTATTCCTACCATTGAGTGGAGTAGCAAAGAAGCTGACAGCCATGAAGGACAAAGAATGGGAGATTCTTGACAGAAAGGCTCTAGGAATGATACAACTAAGCCTGGCAGCGTCGGTGGCTTTCAATATCTCGAAAGAAAAGACAACGAAGGGTTTGATGGACGCATTGGCCAAATTGTATGAAAAACCCTCGGCATCGAATAAGGTATTTCTAATGAAGAGATTATTTAATATGAAGATGTCAGAAGGTGGGTCTGTTGCAGATCATTTAAA
>ML800467.1:161406-192570 GCA_009831015.1 Picea engelmannii | reverse complement strand
TATTTGAAGTTTGACAGGTTTATGATAGAACAAGGTTATAGTAGATGTCATTCTGATCACTGTGTTTATTTTAAAAGGCTAGAAAATGGAAGCTTTATTATCTTGCTATTGTATGTAGATGACATACTTGTTGCAGGGACTAATATGCAAGATATAGATGTGCTCAAGAAGAAACTAGCCAATTCATTTGCGATGAAGGATATGGGTGCTGCAAAGAAAATCCTTGGTATGAGAATAACAAGAGACAGGAAAAATTGCAAACTGACATTGTCTCAGGGTGAGTACACAGAGAAGGTGTTGGAGAGGTTTAGAATGCAGAATGAAAAACCAGTTAGTACACCTTTGGCCAGCCATTTCAAATTAACTAAGGAAATGTGTTCCAAGACACAAGAGGAGATAGAAGACATGTCCAGGGTCCCATATTCATCAACAATTGGCAGCTTGATGTATGCAATGGTTTGCACAAGATGAGATATTGCACATGCAGTGGGAGTTGTGAGTAAGTATATGAACAATCTAGGTAAAGAACATTGGGAGGAAGTAAAGTGGATTCTCAGGTATTTAAGAGGTACTACTACACATGCATTCTTGGGAGTTTCAGACACTTTTCTACAGGGATATGTTGATTCAGATATGGCAGGTGATAAAGACAACATGAGGAGCACCACATGGTATGTTTTTACTATAGGTGGAACAATAGTAAGTTGGATTTAAAAATTGCAAAAGGTTGTTGCACTTTCAACAACAGAGGCAGAGCATGTTGCTGCTACAGAGGCTAGTAAAGAGATGATTTGGTTACAAAGGTTTATGGAGGAATTGGGAAAGAAGCAGGAGAACAACAGGTTGTACTGTGATAGTCAGAGTGCCATTCACCTTGCAAAGAACTTAACCTTCCATTCAAAGACTAAGCATATACAGTTGAGGTACCACTTCATACGATCCGCCTTGGAAGATGAACAAATGAAGATGGAAAAGATACACACTAGCCAGAATCCTGCAGACATGTTAACAAAGGGAGTAACCAGGGAGAATCTGAGTTCTTGCTCAGTTTCAGTTGGTCTTCAAGAATGAAGATGAAGATGAGAAATTTGCCAGGTCCAAGAAGGTTCAGAGTCCAGCATATACAACAGCGGTGGAGTTGTTTAGATCAGTCTCCAAGTGGGAGATTGTTGGTTGTGGGGCCTGATTATATTCCTAATTTATAGGTCTTTTACTTTCAGCCGTGTTTATACCCCATGAAGTATTTACACCCCATAAGTATGTACACTCTTCCACGTGGGGGAGTGCAGAGGGGGGGTACCCCCTCTGCGGGGTCTGGGGGCAAGTGGGGGTTCGGGGGCGAAGCCTCTGAAGCGAAAATTGCCTTATAAAAGTATATTGTAATTTCATTGTAAATCTAGAACGTTCATTATAAGGTCGCAGATCTAATGGTAGAGATTATGTTAGGGTTTTTTTCCCTAGAAGGCAACCCTCTTTTATGAGGGAAATGTATTGCGGCTATGGTTGGTGGTGAATATTGTATTATGAGAGAGGAGACTGTTAGAGAAAGAAGAGGAAGTTACAACGGGTTTTTCTATAGGTTGTATCCCTTCATTTGCTGGATAATAATAAAGGAAGGACCTGACAATTTCTCTGGTGGACGTAGCCCACAATGGGTGAACCACATAAATCTGTGTCTCTCTTGTATTATGTGTCTTCTGTGTTTTGTTTCTGCATTTGTTTTATTTTATTGCTCCACGGTCCTGTTTTTCTAACAAGGCGTTCCTGAGCACGACCTGTAACAAGGTCTCGACTGCTTCTTCTGCTCTCTACTCGCAGATTCTCTTCTGTCTCAACTCCTCCACACACAATGAGATACTAAAATCTCTTTTTACCTGAGGGGGCTCTTCGAGATCTTCCCTCCAATATACCTACCCTATTCAATTACATTGAATGAGTTATCTAGTCCAACATCGGATCTAGATCTTAGCCTTACAAAACATTTAAGGCCTACGTACCTAATGCCTGCACAAAGGCACGACTCTATGGTTCAACAGCCTAAGCAATTAAATTACATTCATTCAAATTTTAAATGAGGCTGCGCCTCTCTTCAACACGCGATTTGAATTCACTGACGTGGCTGGCTGGCTGATGTGGAGAGATGCTCCTGCATCATACTCCTCAGCTGCAAAATTCATGAGCTCCTGCTCATGAGCTTCCCATCTTAGCTGTTGAAATCCTCCTGGATCCCAAATCATCCTCTGGAGCTGTTCATCCGCTCCATCTTCCTGTTGCTGTTGCTTCTTCTGCGCTACTGCTTCTCTTCTGCCCAACTTATCCTTGCTGGCAGTTCCTGCTGAATCTACCATCAACCTTCTGATGTCTTCTATCACTCGGTCTAGCTACTCCAGTGGCTGGCTCTGTTCATGCAGTCTCCTCAGCTGCAAAAATTTTCGGCACATGGGCAGATCACTGTGATCTCCCACACCTTCTTCATCAGTTTCCAACTTCACCTATTGGATGTGCACACCCTGCACCTTCACCCTTCTCTCCAGGGCTTCCATTTTCTCATACAGATCAGCGAAACTAGTGCTGTCTATTTCTTCTTCCTCTTCTGCTTCTGCAAAATCCCATGTTGCAGTCCTTTCAGTCTCCTGTCTGAAAGTATTGAACCATTCCTCATAATGCTCATCATCTTCTGCTTCTTCTGCTGTCAACTTCAATGCTACAAATTCATCAGCTTCCTGGATGAATGCATTGAGACACTCCTCATAATGCTCATTTTCCTCTCCAGCTTGGGCAGCTTCAGATATCTGCTCCAATCCTTCTGCGACAGTCCCAGCTAGTTGTCCCTTTGTTGTTGCTGCATCTGCAACCCAGATTTCTGTCTCCTCCTAGGCAAGTGGTAGGAATATCTCGATTCCCCCAATCATTATAAGGCTCCTTAGATCAGCCTCTCAGATGGTGAAAGTTTTCAACTGGTCATCATCTTCATTCACATGGTTTGGAAAACCACATGAATCTTCATCCTTTGTCAGATGCACCTGCTGATCAAAACTCACCTCTGGGTTTATGAGACTCTTGGATAGTCTTATCTACTCATCCCTGCCCATCTAGCAATATGGGATGCTTCCGATACCCTCTTGGCAGTCTTCGAGATCCCACAGCGATCTCATTTCATTTCCCCACTGGCAATGTGAAATTCCTTGGCTGTCCTCATGACAGTCCATGAGATCCCGCAGTGACCTCAACTCATTGCCCACTTGGCAAACTGGAATTTCCTCTCTTCCCACCTGACAGTTCTTGAGATCTTCAGCTGATCCCATTTCATCGAGATCTCTCCCAGTCTCTGGTTCACATACCTGAACCATTTCCTCAGGTTCGTCGATGTTTTCAGTATGCCTCAACCATCCTCTTAATAGCCTACGCTATATTCTAGCCATCAACTCCTTGACTGGCCATTTTACCTTCAACTTCTTCATGGGCCATTCATATACCCATCTTGGTTTGGATTTCTGCTGCATCCGCAGTTCAAGCTCTTCCATTTTTTCCCTGATGTTGGAAATTTCTTTTGCCCTTTCGGCTGGGCTCATCAGCTCTGGGCTTTTTCTCCCAACATACCTATGGCCTTCAGTAGCCATGGTGCTGTCTCTGTTTGCCTTTGTGGAAAACCTGTTGTTGTCACTCTGCAACCTGAGTGTTTCCAGCCTCATCCTATAGTCCTCCTGACCGTCTCCTTGATTGTTGCCTACCTGCAAACAACCATTTACAGAGTCTCCAACAACCCTGTCTTCTTCCTCTGCCTTCTCCCCGTTTCACCTGAAATATACAAGTGAAGTCCCGCTTTGATACCACTTAATGCGCATAAGAGTGCTCTTTACCTCTTATGCCTCCCTCACCTGAAATATACAGACAAGAATCAGGCTCTGATACCACTTGATGCAGTAAGACACGACCACCACCTCGCGCTCCTGCTCACAGAATTGATCAATCAGTTCTTGAGCCGAAGCGGCTCATTTGATCCCCTTACTGGAATCTCTGAAGAATCCCGATCCACAGGTCCTTCTATTCACCCACACGACCCTCCTGTAATCAACCGTGAGCTTTCCCGATATGATTTTGGGTTTCAGGATTCTCTGACCCCGATGTCACGAGAACCACTCTCTCCACGATTTTCCGATCACCCAATTTTCGAAGTGCCAAAACACCTCTGTCAGCAACTAGATCCTCGGGACTAAGCCTTGGCCCACACGACCTCTTCACATATGACTGCGGACCTATTTCAGGGTTTCGCGACCCAAGCGTCCAACCTCTCATTCTTTGGATCCCCGATTCTCCGATACGCAAAATGCCGATATGGAAATTCCCCGATCTTCCTCTTCTTCGCGATTTCGGTGATCGCAATGTCGAAAAACACAGGCTTCTTGTCCATGGGATCCCCGATATCTCGAATGCCGATTCTCCGTCGTGACGTAAGCTAGGCCCACAACGTGGAGTTTTACCTTTTCACCACTCATGAAGTCAAAGGACTTCCTCTTCCAACCTCCGATGTCTGAGTCCCCGATAGAGAGGATCTCCCGACACGTGTCCTCCAACAATCGGATGGCTCAGGTCAAACTTCGCCATTTTGGGACTTTTTCTACCAATTTCCCGACTTCTCGATCTCGAGAACTTCGATATCCCGAATTCCGATATCCCGATTTGCCACTCTCGTCGGGACTTTTGCATCCACTTCTCTGCGCTACGAGTTAACCCATGCACAACTCCCTGCCGATCCAACGACTGACAGGTATTTTGTTCAGATCTGAGGATGCAGATCATTTCTTCTCGTGCGCTCGCTCTGGTGCTCCCTGGACGTGGAAAACCATCGGTGCAAGTCTCTCTCACAATATGATCAGATGGCTGTGTCCCTCCCGAGCTTCTGCACACTTCTCCCTACACTTGGGAAAATTCAAATTTTCCAAAGGCCTCAACCTTTGCTTTCCTTCTTCCTTGCGAACTCTCGACTCGAAGCTTCACTGCATGTAATAAAATGCTGTCCCTCCTGAGATTTCCTGTAGCTTCTACCTCCAAGGAAACTCAGTTCTTCTTTCCTTTCTCCCTCAGATGGAGAATACTTGGATGCCCTCTTGGCTATCCTCTACCTCAAGCAACTTCTTGCTGAGCCTTCAGGGTGTTCAGCAACCCTGTGAAGATCCCTCAATGGAATCTTCCTTTAAATTATAGAACTCAAAGAGTTCTCTTCTCTTCTGTGCCTGTCTGCACACCTATTCAATGCCCACTTGGTAGAGTGTCAAGAATCCTCAGTGATTCTGACTCCTTGAGAACTCACAACAAAGTTCTTCCTCTGTGCACTCCTTGCACTGGCTCGATGCCCACCTGGCAGAGCTTCACAGAACTCCTCATGGGTTATGTCTGCAACTGTGTTCTCCTTCCACAACTTAGCCTCCAAGGTGTTCAACAACCTTGAGGTATTTCTCCTGAGTCGTTGATTCCAATTATTGTGCCGCAACACGTCTTTGTATGAACCCACAGAATTCAGAAGTGCTTCAGTGCACTGGTATTTAGATATTGTAGTACCCTATCATGCCCTCCTGGCATGAAACCACAAAGAACCTCAAGCCTGAAATCAAAACAACCTGCAAATGCCTAGCATACATCTACAACATGAATTCACATCATAAAATAGGACACACCAAGACATCCACATAATACAGAAATATATGTAGGAAAAACTGCTTCTGTTTATATTAATAAAAATGCCTCTTTACAAAGGTGTTCCTGAGCATGACCTGTAACAAGGTCTCGGCTCCTTATTTTGTTCTCTACTCGCAGATTCTCTTTTGTCTCAACTCCTCCACACACAATGAGATACTGAAATATCTTTTTACCTGAGGGGGCTCTTCGAGCTCTTCCCTCCAATCTACCTACCCTATTCAATTACATTGAATGGGCTGTCTATTCCAACATCGGATCTAGATCTCAGCCTTACAAAACATTTAAGGCCTACCTACCTGATGCCTGCAAAAAGGCATGACTCTATGGCTCAACATCCTAAGCAATTAAATTACATTCATTCAAATTTTAAATGAGGCTGGGCCTCTCTTCAACACGCGATTTGAATTCGCTGACGATGTTGGCTGGCTGGCTGGCTGATGTTGAGAGATGCTCCTGCATCAATATTCAATTTCATTGAATGCTTTAAAATCTTTTCTATAACTTGCTGTTCCATATTTTATGACTGTGATTTTTATATCAATTTTAATATCATGATTTATGCCTGATGTTTAATTGATGGATAAAATGAATGCTTCACATAAATATTTTTCTTACTGTAATCATTCATAATTATAAGATCACTGGATCATATGTGTCTACTATTTTGTTCTTATATCCTAGCTATCAATAGACACCTTGAATTTATTCAGGAGACATTAGTACGAGCCTGCTGTAGATTTCTTTCACAACCGAGACAACTAGAGTTTTGGATCGTACAGAGGCACATACACATTAAGAAACTAATAACAAGTTAGCTTTATTTGCTTCTAATTTTCGTCATTTTATTTATTAGTGAAACAGGAAAGTTATTTGATCGTTTTTGACCATCACTCTCTCTTTGTTTCAAATCATGTTTTATTTATGATTCTTAGATATGTCATTACAAAACAGAAAATACAAAAATATGTGCTTTCTTTATCTACTTTTGAGAACGATTACAAAGCATTGATTTTGCAAGGCTTTCACTAAAACTTGCAACCTGTAATTATTCTGTTCATAAATGACATGTTCATATTTACCTTTCTGTTTAATACATTTGTAAATAATTAGATTAAAGTATATATATTATTATAGTTTTAGCATTAAGTAGTTTATTTCTTTTCTTTGTTTTAGGACTTTAGTTGGCTAACAGAGCCATTAAACCCATCAGAATAGATTACACCAAACATCTTGGGTTAATTAGACAACACCGGTCTGGATCTATTCTTCCAGTTGACGACATGCCAAATTTTCCCGTCAACAAGCCGCAAGAATGGAAGGTGGATATTCTAGGGTGATTATTGGCCTCTCTCTCTAGCGCTATCTAGCCTAAGATATGCACCTTACCTTCTAGTATCCCTTGGTGGTATTCTTGGTGATATTCTTGGTGGTATTCTTGATAAGTGAAAATGCAATTGCAACTGCTGCAATTGAGTATTGTTCTTTTTTTGTGGCTTTGGGATTTTCTATCTAGTGAGCTATCTTTGGAGAAATACACGCTCTCTTGGTTATCTGTTGGTTCTAGTGATGATTTTAGAATCATTCTATCTAGAAAATGTTATGGTACTCATGGGTGGCTACGTGCCTATGGTTGGGTGACAATAGTGATATTGTCTATGGTAAAACAACCACATCGAATATTTTAACATCTTTTTCATGCCATGCATTGCCTTGCCTTGCCATGCCTTGCCTTGCCTTTCCATGCCATGTCATGCCTTGCCTTGCAATTCCATGATATGCCTTGCATTTCCTTGCCTTGCATTGCCTTGCCATGCCATGCCACGCCAAGCCTTGCCTTGCCTTGCCATGCCATGTCGTGCCTTGCCTTGTCATGCCATGCCTTGCCTTGCCTTTCCATTCCATGTCATGCCTTGCCTTGCAATTCCATGCCATGCCATGCCATGCCTTGCATTTCCTTGCCTTGCATTTCCTTGCCTTGCACTACCTTTCCATGCCATACCATGCCAAGCCTTGCCTTGCCTTGCCATTCCATGACATGCCATGCCTTGCCTTGTCATGCCATGCCTTGACTTTCCATGCCATGTCTTGCCATGCCTTTCCGTACCTTGCCTTGCATTGCCTTAACTAACCACAATTCATCTAAAAGGCACTTTCATTATTATATTCATAAAACTAATTGTTTGTAAAAATATAGTTCTTTTCCTTGTTATAGAGAATTTATTTTCCTTTGAGTGGATTTTTATTGCACAATTTGTAGCTTGGGAAAAGCCCAACCCAATCCATAAAAGTGTGACAAATATGGGAGTACCTACCCACTGTCACCTTAGATAGACACTCTCTTCTCTTTAGTGATAATAAAATCACCACAAGGGGGGAATCCCAGTGACCCTAGGGGGATTGAGATAGAAAGTGTGAGAATGATCGATGAATACCCTTATTGGAAAAAAATGGAGAAGGAGTAAGGATTGAGAATGAGTCTTTTAGATCGAGAATGGTTGCTGAGTATTGTGTACTTGCAAAACAATGTTGGCCTTGCCCAGAACAAGACAAATGATAGATATACAATCCTTAAACCAAAGGGGATCAATTAAGAACCCTTGATGTCCCAAATTTCAGTAGTATGGAAACATATAGATCAACAATAAAATATGTCAATAGCTGAAAATATAACCATCCAAAATCTAGTACAAGATACCATAAATAAAGCTAGTAATGACTAGTCAAACTTCCAATGTTTAAAGCAAGACTTTGGTGGTATTAAGGGTCGTTTATTAAGTGTTATCAGAAATTTATTATGACATCCAAGTGGCTGTAACAAAAAAATTCTACAACAGAAATATCTAGCCACAACAATCAACAAGTAAACCGTCCAAATGATAGCCAATAAATAACAGGACAATTACCACAGTTTACAAGTACATTTCATTGTAGATTAGAGAGCAATAGATGATGAAAAAGTGGTTTTGAAATTTTTTGTAACAACAAAGAGAATTACTTGGATAAACTAGATGCTCTTAGGGCACAAGGAACCCTAAAGCATGAGGAATTGATTCCAACTTGAACAATTGCAATATCTCTAAAATTCACACATACCAATGCAAGAATTTTGTATCTCCAATGCAAGTAGATTAGTGCCTTTATCAATTGGGTTAATGGAGTCTCTTTTGTAAGAGCTAGTTGTGTTACTTCTCTAGGGGTGTAATCCCTTTTACTCCCTAGAGAAAACAAAACTAGGAAGGTAAATATAGGAGGGTGTAAGCCCTTTTACTCCTCCTAACAACCTTTGCAAATATAGCTTACTTAATGAAAAAATGATAGATCTTGGTGGAGGGTGTATGCCCTTATACTCCTCCAAGGGTTTAGACAAAATTTACCTTGAAACAAGAATAAACAATAACTATATGCAAAAATTCTTGACCAATTTCAAGAGATAGCATGAAAATAACCCTTCTTTACCAAGAATATTCCACCAAATTGTAAAAGAAACAAGCAACAAGAGATAGCGCCTTAGTTATTCCTCCAGTAGAAAAGTTGTAGCATCCACAAGACATCCAAGAGAGAGATAGAGAAAAATTTTCAAGTAGGGTGAAAATTTCAACCATACACTATGTAATTGTCAAGTGAGAGTTATGTCCAAAATGACAAAGGGGGTGACCTCTATTTATATGAGGTCACCTAAAACCCCTTTGTCCACTTTTTAAAAATTCAATAGCAAATAAGAGAGGCCGACCTCCCTATTTGTCCCTTCACATCTTAAAATTCAATTTTGAAAAAAGAAAATCCCCTTTTAGGAGTGACGTCATGCCCAAAAGTGTGATGTAGGGCCTCTAGGAGAGACGTTGAGCCTTTGATGAAGGTCACGGGGCCTCTAGAGGCCATGAATCATGCCAAAAAGTGATTTGGCATGTTCCAAGTGTCTCTTTCTCCATCAAACCATGACCATATCCATCAACCATAAGAAAACCATCAAAACCCTAGCCCGTGTGATGTCTAGGGAATCAAATGTAACATTTTAGGCATCTAAAGGCCAATGTTTGGGTGTAAGAGGCTGAAGTATGATCTCTTTGTGGTGTCTAAATTCCTCCAAAGGAAACGTTCCCTCTCCCATGTGTCAAAAGAAATGGGGTGCATCATCCAACCTGTGGGATTCATGCCCCAAATGAAGGTCCAAGTGACCTTGTGTCTTTGCGATACAACTTTCACCTGTCAAGGACCTGCAAATACAAACAAGTACGCTCTCCAAGGGTCCAAAAGTCATAATATCATGCCAGTTAAGCTATATCTAATAAAAGAACCACCCGAACATGTGCATCAAATCCCCCCTTTTCAAAATAAACAAATGCTCAAAGACCTTATACAATTTTCCAAATTTATATATGGGAAGGGTGACATAATGCCCTATTGGGTGAACCAATTCCTCAAGTAGGGGATGTTCCCAAGGAGAATCCTTTCTAGGTCATGTAGTGAATATGAGGTGGATGGGTGTGGTGAACCAAACTGGTTCACTATGTAAATATCCAATATAAATAGGACAATACACAATAATCCATTTAAGGATAGTAAATATATTGAATAATAAATGTATAAGAATAAGAATATTAATAAGATTACAAATGAGGAATGAGGGCTTGTATATATATCCCGCACAGGGGTGCCCTTTCATAAGAGACATGACCTTTCATATGTCATGTCTCTTCATAATTAATAATTACTTATTACTTATTTATATTTATTTATATTTACATATTTATAAATATTTATGTTTGTTACATTGCCTTCCCCTTAAGAAATACTTTGTCCTCAAAGGATGCTTATGGAGAGGCTTACTTTTTCATTCTGGCTTGCAATGTCTTTGCATGACTATGTTTTTGGTATTGTTAAGATTGATGATACCAAACAATATGAGTGACGAAGAGTTGAGCAAAACTGTCGAATTGTGAAAGGGTCAGACCATCCTAATTCAATCTTTTGCAGAATGTTGCACTTCCACGATGAATGATTATCATGAAATTTACTTGGGCTGGTATCAATATTTTTTGGATGATAAGTTAGTCGTTCTCGTCCTGGATATTCCATCGTTTGTACTCCAACATCTCTATATGTTTTTTCTTCATCTGGATTGGCATCGTTTTGAGCTTTAATGTCTGGATTTTTCAAGTTTCTCTTCTTTCAATTTTCTGATTTGTTCTAATAGCTCGTGATTGAGGATTTTCAAAAGAGATTTTTCTTCATTTTTTTTCTGATAGGTTCTTCTTGAGTTCTTGATTCTCTTGTTCCAACTTTTGAACACATTGTTTTCGAACCTTTGACTTCTTGATATGTGTAAGTAGTTTTTTATTGTGTTCTTTTAAACGAGAAATTTCTTTGCTTTTATCCTTGATAACTTTGTCAAATTCTTTTTGCATTCTTTACATTTCTTTTTTATTTTCTTGAAGTATCACTTCTGAGATATTGTTAAAGTCTTATGGTGTTACAGAATCTGGAATCGATGTGGTGTCTTGTAATGTTATCATTTTCTCCTTATAGGGGAATGTCACAAACTTTTTCTCCATGTTTAGTATGAAGGTACCTAGACTTTTAAACTAGGGTAATTCGATGACGATGTCAACTTCTTCTTGATACATAGTTGTAACCTAGAATTGAGATATATACTCATATTCATCAATCATCACTTGTAACTTCTTAATTCGATAATAATCTTCCTTTCTAATTATATTTGTCTCTGGAATTAATAATTGATTTGCCAAATCAATATTCATGTAATTTGGCCCCCAGGGGGGGGCATCTCAATTGGCAAGTGCCGTGAAAATGAAGTTCCATGAGGTTTCGAGTTCAACTCCCCTCGACTTACAATGTGTGCCCCGTATGGGGCCTTGTGGGACCACCTGGAGGTTATAGTGGTAGCAGTTGGATAACACGGCCACGTGCCCAACTAGTTGCTGATTCCTCCAGACATAAAAAAAATAAAAAATAAAAAAAAATAAAAAAATTCATGTAATTTGCATTATAGTCCAAGCTAATACCGATGTTTACCTCTCTTCCTTGAATATTTCCCTTTAATGTCGAAAACCCGCAACATATGGTTGGACAACCTTCATAAGTAAATCTTCCTCTTTCCTTAGTAAACTCCATTTGCTTCATTGATAATTTGCGATAAATGATACCTTTATTATGAAACTTATATAATGCTTATTTCACCTTCCTTGATTTTCACCTTGTACAATTCCCTTATATATCTTTGATTCCACAAAATGACTAATTGAACTTAATAATACCTTGTCCTTTGAGAGTCTTCTTTCTATGGACCTCTTATAACTCCTTTAATAATTCCACTTTCCTTTGTTCTCCTTAATGATATTTTCTGTTTTTATATGACTCATATAACTATTTTTATTTCCCTTTTCCTTGATATAAAATGAAAAAGTACTTCCAATACCTTTTGATATTTGAAATTTTATAATATAATAATATATTCACTTTTCATTGTTTTCTTTTTTATTCTTTTCCTTAAAAGTTGTATGGCTGATTTTAAGAATATAATAATGTATCCACTTCCCACTTGTTAATTCCTCAACTTAGAAATAGAAATGGATATTAAATACACTTCGAATCAACCCCCCCTTTTTTTATAACTTCGAATAATCATTTCTTAACTTCGAATTGGCCTTTTTTTATAAACTTAGTAACTTTATTAAGGTTTTCTATTTAAACCTTAATTAAATTTAAAATCACTCTTTTTTCTTTTAACTTATGTCTTTAATATATGAAAAGTCACGCAAGGAGTCACGACTCTTCTCATACCATAATTCGTACGACAAAAATTTGCTGGTTCATACGACCTTTCAATTAATTCACAGAATGGACTATACAGACCTCAATTAAATCCACGTATGGTACAAATGGGTTTAGAGCATGACAACGAACGAAAGGTGCAAAAAAATAAAATCGTACGAAAATGTTGTATGTAGAATGGAAAACGACAACTGTGCAGGCGGCTGTACGAAACTGAGCCCCACCTTACAACTTTGTATTGGATGATGTACGCTGAAATTAGACCCAATGTGGTGAACCAAATCAAACGAATATACTTTCTGAAATCAAATTTCCAATTTTTTTTTTTTTTTTTTAAATATTTTTTTTTTCACTTTCCTGATTTCTAGCTTTCTTGGGTTTGTAGCAGAATGTTCTTCAACAGACTTCTGAGTTTTATATGGCCAAAGGAATAAATTGGTCAAAGACCCAAACAATCAGAGAAACTCTGGAATTTTTTTGTGTGTGGCTACAAGCCACTATGACTAATGGCTAGGATCAACAACGAAGCTATGATACCACTGCGGTGAAGCTCTTATACCACTGTGGTGAACCAAACTAGTTCACTATGTAAATATCCAGTATAAATAGGACAATACACAATAATCCATTTAAGGATAGTAAATATATTTAATAACAAATGTATAAGAATAAGAATATGAATAAGATTACAAATGAGGAATGAGGGCTTGTATATATATCCCGCACAGGGGTGCCCTTTCATAAGAGACATGACCTTTCATATGTCATGTCTCTTCATAATTAATAATTACTTATTACTTATTTGTACTTGCTTATATTTACATATTTATAAATATTTATGTTTGTTACAATGGGGTTAGACTTCTAGGTATGAGGTTTCATGACATAAGAGCGCTCGTATTGTCTCATTTATGGGCACCTTTGTTGAGCGCTAGCCACATCCTTTTCCTTTTTTTGTTTTTAAAGCATATTTTTCCAAGCCCTTTCCTGGTAATTTTTTTTCACGTGTCACCAGGTTGAAGACAATAAGGGGCACTAAAAAGGAAATGCATGTCCCAAATATGATCTACCTTAGTTCACACGCCTTTCCAAGTTGAAGACAATAAGGGGCACTAAAAAGGAAAAGCATAGCCCACAAACGCTCTACCTTGGAAAGTGTTATTGATTAATTAATTATTTATTTTATGGGTCCCTCACTTTTCTGAGAAGCGTTTCATTGCTCTCGGGATCCCAGGATGAGATTTTATTGCATGATGTTTTTTTCTAGGGCACCTCCAAGTCTAGTGGCCCCTTCTTCCCATGAAATGAGGTACATGCCCTTCTTGGGTCAATGAGCTCGAAAACCTGAAAGGTTGGGAAACATAGGGAAAGAAGTGATGGAAGGTGGAAAGTATGAGCGAGAATGGTAAGGTGAACCTTCAAGGAGACCCCCCAATAGAAACCCTTTCTCCAAGGATGGCCACTTAATAGGAAACCATGACACTCACCAAGGTGAAATAAGGAAAAAGGCATAATTTCCAAGATTTTTTTTTCAAAATCAAGAAAGGATCCTTAGCAACATGCTCAAATTCTCCAAATTTTAAAACAACACTTACCATGACACCAAACTTGTTACCTCATGAAGAAAGACACGTTGTCCTCTATGGGCCAAGTTGGGTGTGGTGGATGCTTCTACCATCGATCAGATGGTTATGCATGGTATGATAGGGGCCCATGCTTGCTCATTTGCCTCTCGGTACTCCATGTTTGCAACCTGAGGGCCTCAAGACATCATCTCCTTGGTTATCACTAGGAAAGGGGGATAACATGGCCCATGAGAAGTTTGTCTCTATAATCATAAACACCATTAAATTATTTCCAAAGTCAATTAACTTCTAATAAATTTGTTTTCAAGTCAATTTAATAAAAAAACAATGGCATTCATGTATCATACCTTTGTTTTTGCTTAAAAGTAATAATTCTTGTATTAAATGAACAAGTTAAATACATAAAAATTACAATCAAAGGATTCATTAAACATGTATTTCTACAACTTGTTATCCCATCTATCTTAGATCAAAATACTTGCATGAGAATTTCAATGTCATTACATAAGCTCTCTTTATTTCTATATCTTAGGTATCTTCATATTTGCGAAACATGGATTATCATAATTAATAAGATTTACATAGAAAGGGATGTCACTAAATATGTTTATGTTCCATCCTTATGAAGTAGTCTAATTATACTATTGATCCATAATTTCTTTTGGATTGCATGAAAAAAAATAACTTCAAGGCCTTATTTAAAATCAAAGAAATAAAAACTAATCTTTCAACTCAATAACTTTTATAACAAGATATACCATGTAGACTTAGAACTTTCTTTCCATTTCCATTTCTATCCTTTCTTATCCTTGTCATGTATTGCCTTGGATTTCCTTTCCTTGCCTTGCATTGGCCTACCTAGACCTAGACCTATACCCAGACATTGCCTTGCCATGCCTTGTCTTGCCATGGTCTAGGTCATGGTAATGGTGTAGGTCTAGGTCTAAATATAGGTCATGGTTTAGGTCTAGGTCTATTGCCAACATGTCCCTGAATGGATTGAAAAGATGAGTTACAACTCGTGACAAAACTCTAACCATGCCTCGAATGGATGAATCGTTGGTTGCATTAGATTTGGGGCATTAGGTTTTAGCTAGTGGGGATCCTCAGTTGTCATTCTGTTTCCCAGAAAAGCATTTGTTGGAGGATCTCCAGAACTAGAGTTTTTCTCAGTGAGGCATAGTGAAATTTATGAACAAGAGGTCAATTTTCAAGAGAATTGTGTTGAGAAATTGTGGGTAGCATGGTCGCATGGGCCTTGACGAAATAGACATCCAGGAGCTTACGAAACTTCGTTATGCTGCTCGGTTTGGATTTTATCCCCCTAGACCAAATTTTCAACATGTCCCTGAATGACTTGAGGAGGTGAGTTGCAATTTGTGATAAAACTCTAATCGAGACTTTGATGGACAAACTGTTGGTTGCATCAAATCTGAAGCACTAGGTTTCAGCTAGTTGGGCCCCTCCGTTTCCTGGAAAATTGTTTGTTGGAGGATGTCCAAAACTAGGGTTTTGCTAAGTGAGGCACAATGCAATTTCTGAATAAGAGGTCATTTTTCAAGAACACTATTCCAGGAGATTGTGGGTAGTGTGGTCACATGGGCCTTGGCCAAATAAATGCGTGGGAGCTTATGGAACTCCGTTACGCTTCTCGGTTTGGATTTTATGCCCCCAGACCAAATTTTCAACATGTCCTTGAATGGCTTGAGGAGGTGAGTTGCAACTCAATATAAAAATCTAATTGGGACTTGGATGGATGAACTGTCAGTTGAATTGGATACTAGGTTTCAACTACTGGGGCTCCTTTTCTATCAATCCATTGCCTAAAAAAGTGTTTGTTGGAGGATCACCAGAACTAGGGTTTTTCTCAATGAGGCAGAGTGCAATTTTTGAACAAGAGGTCAATTTCAAAAACAATGTGTCGGGCGATTATGGGTAGCATGGTCCTTGTCCAAACAAATGTGGAGGATCTTACATAACTCTGTTAAGATGCTCGATTTGTATTTTATGCCCCTAGACCAAATTACCATCATGTCCCTGAATGACTTGAGGAGGCGAGTTGGAGCACAATAAAAATCTAACCGAGACTCAGATGGATGAACCATAAGTTGCATTGGATATGGGGCATCAAGTTTCAGCTACTGGGCCCCCTCCACTATCATTTTGTTTCCCGAAAAAGTGTTTGTTGGAGGATCACCGAAACTAGGGTTTTTCTCAATGAAACAGAGTGCAATTTTTGAACAAGAGGTCAATTTTTAAGAAAATTGTGTGGGGCGACTGTGGGTAGTGTGGTCGCATGGTCCTTGGCCAAACAAACATGAAAGAGCTTAAAAAAATCCATTATGTTTCTTGGTTTGGATTTTTATTTTATGCCCCCAGAACAAATTTCCAACTTGTCCTTGAATGGATTGAGGAGGCGAGTTGCAACTCATGATAAAACTCTAACTGGGAATCATATGGATGAATAGTCGGTTTCATTGGATTCATGGCACCAATATTCAACTACTGGGGCCACTCTACTGTCATTGCGTTGCACGAAAAATAATTTTTTGGAGGATCACTGGAACTAGGGTTTTTCTCAATGAGGCACAATGCAATTTCTGAACAAGAGGTTGATTTTAAAAAACACCCTGTTGGGAGATTATGATTAGTGTGGTCATGTGGGCCTTGGCCAAACATATGCGTAGGAGCTTACATAACTATGTTATGCTACTCGGTTTGGATTTTATACCCCTAGACCAAATTTCCAACATGTCTGTGAATGACTTGAGGAGGTGAGATGCAACTTGAGATAAAAGTATAATCGAGATTATGATGGACAAACCACTGGTTGCATTGGATTCGTGGCACTAGGTTTCATCTAGTGGGGCCCATTTGTTCTCATTTCATTTCTCAAAAAATAATTTGTTAGAGGATCTCTAGAGCTAGGGTTTTGCTCAGTGAGGCACAATGTAATTTCTAAAAAAGAGGTTGAATTTCAAGAACACTGTTCCGAGCGATTGTGGGTAGTGTGGTTGCATGAGCCTTGTTCAAACAAATGTGCAGGAGCTTACACAAATCCATTATGCTACTCGGTTTGGATTTTATGCCCCTAGACCAAATTGCCAACATGTCCCTGGATCACTCGAGGATGCAAGTTACAACTAGCGATAAAACTCTAGTCGAGCCTCGAATGGATGAACTGTTAGTTGCATTGGATCTGGGGCACTGATTTTAAGCTAGTGCCCCCCCTCCACTATCATTTTGTTTCCTAAAAAATCATTTGTTGGAGTATCTCTGGAACTAAGCTCTTGCTCAATGCTTATTACATATGCTTTATAATTTAACACCTTATAAATCTAGACATGACACAACATGAGATGGAAAGGCAAGGAAATGCATGGCATGGAAAGGAAATACATGGAAAGGCAAGACATGACATGGCATGGCATGGTAAGGTAAGACAAGTTATGGTAAGAAAAAGCATGGCATGGTATGGTAACCAAAGTCATGGTAAGGCAAGGCATGGCATGGCATGGTAAGGCAATGCATGACATGACAATTCAAGACAAGGCGAGGCATGGCATGGAAGGGAAAGGCATGGCATGGCATGACATGGCAAGGCAAGGAAAGGCATGGAAAGGAAAGGTGAGGCATGACATGGCAAGTCAAGGCCAGGAAGGCAAGGCAAGGCATGGCATGGCATGGCATGGAAAAATGAGGCAATGCAAGACATGGGATGGCATGGCATGGCAATTCAAGGCAAGGAAAAATATGACATGACAAGGAAATGCATGGCATGGTATGGAAAGGCAAGGAAATGCAAGGCATGGCATGGACAGGCATGACAAGGCAAGGCATGGCATGTCAAGGCAAGGCATGGCATGGAAAGGCAAGGCATGACATGAAAAGGAAAGACATGCCATGGCATGGCATGGAAAGGAAAGGAAAGGCATGACATGCTAAGGAAATACAATGCAAAGTAATGCAAGGCATGGCATGTCATGGAAAGGCATGGAATTACATGGCATGGAAAGTCAAGGAAATGCATGGAAAGACAAGCCAAGAAATGACATGGAAAGGTAAGGCAAGGAAAGAAAAAACAAAGCAAGGCAAGGCAAGGAAAGACAAGGTAAGGCTAGGAAAGCAAGGAAAAAAGGTAAGAGAAGGATAAACATAGTTCCCTAATAACAAAAAAGAACCACAAAATACAAGAATACCACAACAACCATAAAATGAAGCCAAAATTTCAATCATTTATAAATCTGAAATATTTGTTTAATTATTCTTTTTACATACCTATGGTCATTCAAGTAGACCATCAGGATCACTTCTAATATTGATGGTCTCCATTGACTTTTCATGCTCAGAGTAAGGAAAGAAGTGTTGTACCTTTAATGAGTTCTTACTTGGCATTATTTGTAGTTGGAGGTTTGTACCAACAACCAAGTTTGTAAAGTGGTATACAAATTCACTTGGTCTATAATCTTAAAAAACATAACCACCTTTCTTTTGTGTTCTTTCATCCAGTGTTAGAAATTCTCCTTTAATAACCATTGACCCAATAAAAAATTCAATGCCTTTAGAGTTTGTTACTAATCACATGGGGGTCTTCTTTCCTTCTAAGCAATGTTCCAACTAATAATCAGTGCCCCATTCATTACCTCTTGGGGAAAACACTGCGTATATGTGCCCTGCAAAAAATGGAGTGCCAACGTGTGAGTCCATTAAATGACCAAAGAATACAACATTGATGCTAGTTATTCAAAATTTAATAGAAGGTTTCACCGAACCTGGCAGTATGATATTTGAGACGTGATCATAATCTATTGAAATATTTTATTGGTCCTCCTCCAACTAAGATAATATTTGACCATAGAAGCAAGAGAGTTTTCTCGTCCATATTTCAACTACTGCATTGTCTGATGTTCAAACTGAATGGAATCCGCGAGTCCCCTGGATTGTTTTGTAGTCATACCACTGTCATCGATCTACATCGACCACCTCCCAAAAATATCTATGTATATTCCCTTTCCTGGTTGATTGGTCTTCACGGGTTCTTGTACCCTCTCCCATTACTGAATAACACCATTCAACAATGGATTTTGCATCTCAAATGAGAGAAGTAGTTGAGAACTTCATTTCTTTCTTGCGTAACGCTCTTTTGATGAATGCGCCTACTCCATCATGCTCCCCTTTCCCATGCTTAGACTTGAAATAGTTTCAAATATGTGGTACCTTGAATTTTTTGTGCAACATACAAAACCATTGAAATACACGAGGATTTTTGAATTGACCCGCGTAACCATCTGACCAAATCCAATGTTGATCCATCTGTATGTTCTTCTCCTTAAGGTGATTGTAAAACAACTGAAAGAAATGTTGTATGTAGGATAAGTCATGGCACCGATTATTTATGTAGAAGTGATACTCTTTCAATACAACTTAGTTTTCTTCATTACTATTTGACCCATGCATGTATGTGATATAGACCATTATGCCGACCTACTCTAAGTGATAATATTGGATTTGAATCTCATTTTGCGGTTGAAGGGAATAATTCTTAGCAAAATCAACCACTGATAAGATAATACCAACAAGAAATGTATCTCTACATATTCTAAAATTCTCATCCTGCCATCAAGCCACATGGATATGTTGAACATATTGTCATGTATTTTCGACAAAGTCCTTGATGAAGTCACATACTCGTACCTGGGAAGTCACCAATTGTATCTTTTTTCTTTCCTGCCCTCCGTCAATATCATATGCAATATTTAAAGATTTGCAAGGAAACCTCCTTCCTCCCCAATTCGTACTCATCATTTACATGGATGCACTTGCTCAATAATGTCATTCCACCGCACTTGGGGCATGTACCATCTAAGCACACTTTTTGATAAAATGTACAACCCTCTAACCTTGTACACAAGATGTTGTGAATAAAGTCTCTAGATGACGACGACGACAATGTAACTGAGCATTCATGAACATGGGTGTTATGAAATACACAATATATGTGTGTGTGTGTGAGAGAGAGAGAGATAATAATAACCATACTCAATGTGATATCTACAACAACATGTGTTACAAATTGTGTTTATTCAAACATACCATGGCTTGCATTTATGGAAAGATACTTGGCCCAAGTTAAGTGCACTATGTAATGTCCTGAATATCTCATACAATTCCGTTTGTGTATTGTCTAGAAAGTATTTAATATGGGGTTCATGATCCCTAGATCCCCTTCTCAATTTAAGTACATATTTTTGGTTGGAAGAAGGTATAATGTTCTCATGCCAGGAATCTTGTACTAGTCCTTAACTGCTCCAATTAACTTCATGTTAGAACGAGGTATCCTACCAGTGAAGGCCCACAAATATGTTGGGCCACCTGTGTCGAGGCTATCTCGTCTATTAGAATATTTTCTAAGGGTTTTGATATTTCATTTAATGAGATGAGAGGTTTGTTGGAGAAAACAATGTTTTCTTGTGATCTTGCTAACAATTGAATGTGACAAGACACGTTGGGCTGAATTACAGTCTTTTGAACGCGATTTCTTACCAATTTTATGAAAAACATCCACAAGGTTTCTAACAAATGACTTGTTTCTAATTTTTTTACTGTTTTAATGCCTAAAATTCTCATAACAGTAGTCGAACTTCTATATTTTAACAAAGCAAAAAATAATTGACATTTAGTGGCATATACTTTTGGTTCAAAATATTCTTTAATGATTTTTTAAGAATGATAACGAATAGTTCAGTTAGGTAACTTACCTTTAAGTGATTCTAGACCACTTTCATCCACCTAAATGTGTTCATGAGTTCTTTGCCGCACATTTCTCAATCTAGGTAGGGACAATGAACCTGTTTTCTGGCACTCTTGACCTCCCTGCCGTGGAGTTAACAACGTTGCAATTATTTCCTCTTCAACCACTAGAGGATCAATTATGGAAAGAGAGTGGACATTCCCATGACTAGTTTTTGGAATGTCTGACTGTCCAACAAGAGGTTTCACCACCATAACTTCTTCACCAGAATGTTTTGCACCAGTTGCCTCTCCAATTTCATCCATTGTATAATTATATCCAAGAAAATCCTCCATCATTTGGTCATCCACAACAAATTGTCTTGATGAGACACTGATTGGAGGTACAATAGAAGTCTAAAATGGATTGGTTTCTACTGGAATCCCACAATTTTCTTGTGGTGATGGAGGAGAAACAACAATGGCATCTATTCCGCTAGAAATTGGATTTCCCTCTTCTAAACGCATACGTTTTGACATACATAACCTTGCCTTTTCTCTTTCTTCATTTACCTTTTCAATGAGCATTTCTTTCCTTGAGGACTTTCTACCTCAATTCCTTAAGTTCCCCATGTTTAAAGAAAAAAATTGGCTTGCAAGCACACCACAACAAATCTATGTTGGTATTACACAAGAAGACACAACTAACAATTCCAATTCCAATTGGACAACTTTGTGTTGGTATTACATAAGAAGACACAACTAACAATTCTAATTCCAATTGGACAAATTTGTCTTGGTATTACACAAGAAGACACAACTAACAATTCCAATTCCAATTGGACAAATTTGTCTTGGTATTACACAATAAGACACAACTAACAATTCCAATTCCAATTGGACAAATTTGTCTTGGTATTACAGAAGAAGACACAACTAACAATTTCAATTCAAATTGGATGTAGAAATTTAATGACAAAATTAGCACAATAAATTCTGTCATACACTTAACAACCTAAAGATTTATGCCATATATGAACATCTAAGATGAATCCACATTCAAATAAATATCTTAAGCAAAAACATACATTACTAAGTACATTTTTAATGAAAAAAAACAATGAACAACGATCACAAACACATTTGCACATTTAGATTTTTGGCAATCCAGCCAGGGAAAACCCCAGTGTGGGGAAACCCAATGAGAGATATTTATCCAACTTGAGGAAATTTATATCAGCAACAGAAAAATAATTTTCCAACAAGATAAATCACTTACATCCACACAAAATTTCCCCCACAATCTGTTGTCTTGGAAAACGTGCCCAATGAGCTGTACGACCTGTATGACCTAGCTGAACAACACACAAAAATTTGTGCCACGTCCCTACTATACAAACACCACCTAAAATCAACTACACCAACAAAGGAAAATACTAAACATGTGCCTTGGTTTGTGTGCAAAAAGTTTGCCTAAAAAACAATGCCTTTTCCTTTGCTATACAAATTGTATTGATCCGTACAGTATGAATTCCAAATCAGCAGCAAGATCCATAAATTCCTCACAACAAAGTGTATTGGGATTTTTTTCCCAATATCCCTTGGGAAAACACCCATTTTTCTGCCCTTTCCTCTTCAAGCTATCTCTCAAAAATCTCTCTCAAATAGTGTCTTGCACACAACCCTAGGTTCACTCTTAAAGTTGAAAAATGACTTTTCACCTTCCCCATCCCTAAATCCAATAGCCAAGATCTAATCTTTCCTTTTCAAGATCAAGGGACATGATTGATCCAGATTATTTTGAGAACGACATGAGGACAAAAATATAGCAGAGATACAAAAAGAAAATACACAGAGATATTGCAAGAAACACAAATATAGTGAAACCCAACTTATATAAGAGAGAAAAAACTGTAGAACACAAACTAAAAGAATGGGGTAGCTTATCTCTGAAAATAAAGAGATGTTTTGTACGCTTCATTCACAAAAATCTTTAAATCACACTCCATTGCATGCTTAATGGGCCTCCTCCACCTCAATTATATATGAGAGAGTGAGAGGAGAACATTTACCATGATGCATGTGGGATAAATTGGACCAAGTTTATAAAATGCCATAGGCATGTAAAACACTGGGAATTTCCAGGTGGTCACCCATCCCAGTGCTACTCTAGCCCGAGCGCGCCTAACTGCAAAGTTTTAATGGGATCCGATGCATTAACGCTATGTTGTAGGCATGTACATAAGGCCACTAAGAAATCATTACATGATGTCTGTAATTAAAAAATTAAGATGACATTACATTCCATTCCCCATCAAAAGTTTTAATATCATGGTTTATCAAAACCACAGGCTCAAAATGGTGATTCAGTGGAAAAGGTGGATGGCCACAGAGATCCATTTGGATCGATGATTCATTCCCTCCAAAATGAATCACTTGAGTAAATTAAAGTACAATTTTACTTTATGACATAAGCACACTTTATGACATAAAGTCACTTTAAAATTAGAAGGTTACTTTACAAAATGTCATTTTAATAAAAGAGCCACTTTATTACAACTTTATAAAATCCTATTACAAAGTCAAGTGCCTAATAGTGTAAATGTGAGGTTACTCCTACATACAAAACAAAACATGCAAAGCACCTCCTGAGCTACCAAAAACTAACACTCCCTCTTAGTGAGGGATGTACTTGCTGCCATCACCATCATTTGGTCCCATCACATTGTTCACAGTAGGAGCTCCCTCTGAACCTAGAGCCAACCTTAACACATGCACAAAACTCAAATTTGAAGACATCCTCCTGACAACTACCATGAACCCTGAGCTCCTCAGAGAGTCCATCCTCCCACTTTGAGCTTCTGTTCACTCACACTAGCTGATCCTCTTGCCGATGCTTAGAAGAGACTCCCTCTCTTCCCTCGAAATGCAAGACTGGACCCTTTGTACCACTGCAATCTCAGGAGCCTCCTGCTCCTCATCCGACTCTAAATCATAACCTATGGGTTGTCCTAGCACCATGTACAACCTATTCATATGATCACTAATCAATTGTGGTTCGACCAGATTCACTCACTCAATGTAGATAAATACATGTCCCCTCTTGAGCAATGTAGAATATCCAACACCTTCCAAGGCTGAGACTGAGAGTAGTTTAACCCTCAACCCCAGAACAAATAGAACTCCACCAACCTCTAGGAGTCCTCCATACTCAAGTCAAAATATAATCCTTCCAATTCCACGTACAAATTGTGTCATACTTCCTTCACTCTCCACTAGTCGGTCATGACCTGTCTATGTGATACTAATTAATATACACCGTATTTCTGTCATGTGACAAGAGGCGCCACTGTCAACAATCCATCTACTTTAACGAACAAATCCAACACTACTGACACTGGACACTAGAGTGACCAAAGAGAATTCCATATCAAACTTGGATGAAAATTCCTCCATATCTGTTGTTGCTATTGTATCATGACCCTTCTGTTCCTTCCTCTTCTTCTTCTTCTTCTCAAGACACTGAGAAGCAAGGTGCCCCAATTGGTTGCAACAATAACATCTGACTTTACTCAAGTCCTTCCCTGAACTCCCTTTCTTCTTCCCCTTGCCCTTTGTTGCAAGAGCAACATCCTCATCAACTTTGTCTTCCTTCTTTCCACTACTTTGAGATCCCATTCAGATCTCCTCCTAAGTGAAGTCGTCCCATAGGCTACTCCAATCTGGAAAATTTTCCCGACCCACCACGCACTTCATGAAGACATCCCACTCCTTCATGAAGGATTTTGAGGCTATCCTTCCCAACTCGAGTTATGAGATGAACTCCCCTACTGCAACTAAATCATCCTTAATTCTATTAAGTCCGCCCTATGAACGAAAGGATCATTATCAAGTTTGTTTTGATATTGCCATTAAATATGGCATCAATTGGTTTAATATGATGTTATTAAAAGGGATAATATTGGGGCTCTTTTAAATTAAAGGACTATGTATAAGCTCTAATGCTATGTATTATTGTGACAAAAAAAAGGGAGAACAAACCATGCTGCTATAGTTAAGCACCTTATTGGATGTTATATGTTGAATGCACATGGGTTAATATTATAGCACCTTGTTATTTTTTTAAAAAGTTTGACATTACCAAAGGTGGCGCACTATGAAATTGGGATATGTCAATGGTTATGTGGTTGATTTAATGCTCAGTGCTATGGTGAATTGGCTGACTCATACGTTGAATTGAATGAGGTTGGAGGGAGAAGAGATGTGCATTTACTACACATCACTCAAAACAACCCTCGAGGCTTGTCACCCTAGTCATACTTTCATTTTGGTTTTTGTCTCTGGTGGATGTTGATGCTCCATGATTTTTGGTTGTGAAGGAGGCATACAGTCTAACTCTCTTCCTTGCACATGATTTTCCAGGTATGGTTCCTTACTCTTCCATCCATGATGTTTTCTTCTTCTTTTTGAATCAATTTTTGGCTTAGGATTGCTCGTGGTCTGTGTTTTTCTTAAGCTATTATTGGATATTTGAACTGTGTAATTGGTGTTGTGCCTATGGGTTCTTCTGGTGATTATTCTGGAATGTTGGTTTAAAAAAAAAAAGGAATGGTTGTGCTCTCCTTGCTATGGATAATATTTGTGTAAATTTATTGATAAAATGACAGTGAAGCATGTTCAGTCGGCTTGGGTTTTGGGTCTGGTTCTCTATGGAAATTTAATATTATGTTTGACAAGATCTGAGATTTGCGCATGGGTGTTACAACCAGTCTCTATGTTTAATATTTTCCATTCCATTTTCATCTCTGTGGTTAATATTTTTCGATACTCTAGGTTGCAATGTGAACTGTTGAAAGTTTAAAGTTTTTTTCCTTGGCTTGGAAAGACACTGAGATATTATCTATCATAGCATTTCTCTCGTTGAAACTTATGCTTGGAAAATGGCACAGTTAGGTTTAACATCACCCAAAAAGTTTAATGGAAGCATTATATATTCTTTTGGTTGGGCACAGGTTGTGCTTGGACACTCATTTTACTGTGTTATTTAAGGGTTCACTCCTTTTCGTTCTCTGTTGGAGGTGGATGAATGTCATTTGGTAACCCTCACAGTCGAGATTATGGTTACTTCTTATATGTCTGTGGTAAATTTTGAAGGGCATGAGATGTCTGCGTTTTCGAGGACTTATTCCTTTGATTGAACATCTGTTCTTTCTCTCCATTTTCCCTGTTTAAACCCTAAACGAGATCTTGATATCATTTCAAATATAGTTAAGGGTAAACAAGCACTGTGTGTGCTTGATCGATTGGGTACGAGTTGGCTCTGTTTCTCATTGGGAAATTAAAAAAAAAAAAAGTCTGTACATGCTAATTTATGTGAATTTTGGGCTCAGGAGCTGCATGTTAATTGTTGAATATTATTCGAATCAATCCTTATGTTGATTATATTTTTAAAGGAGACCTGTGTATGAAAGGATTGGGGTCTGATTAAGAGTTTTAATGGCCAGTTAATTATGTCGAACAATGTTTGAATAATCAACAAATGGTGGTTAATACTGTGCATATTCTTATTTGATTTTAAAGAAAAAGAATTGGTTATAAATGGCTGGGATCACTGTGTGTTTTCAATTGGTTTTAAAAGTAAAAGAGATTTAACATTGGAGTTATAGATGATCATGGCTCAAAGGATTATTATGTTCATCATATCGATTGCAAGACTATTTGCTAGGACTTCTATATAAATATTTATAGATGCAAAGGCTACTGTAATTGAGTATTTCTGGGCATATGAATTGTTTTTTTTGAAAGTTAGCAAGCAATTTGTAAAAGAAGTGACAGTTTAGATGGTGGTGTTGAAAATTGAATGCTGATTGAATTATGGAGGTTTGAACAGAGTTATGTTTGATTATTTGATTTGATTTATTTTATATGAACAATATCCATATTATGTGCTTGTCATGCTACCACTTTTTGCTCATTATATCCCCCTCATAATCCCAATATCATTTTGGCATCCTTGTTTTGTAAAATAAATTAAAAGGGTTCGTGTAACAACGACAAAAGATATGACACAAGAATGGTTGGCAACCGATATTTTTGGTTTTTTATTACACAGTCAAATTATTTAATGAATTGTTGAGCAATATTCACGTAATTATCCCCTCTCATTATACCACCTTTCGCTCATTACACTCCCTCCATATGTCCCATGAACCCTGTCACCCCCTGCTCACTTGGAAATTATTAAATAGTTTTTTATGGATGGATTTGCATGTATCTCGTGTCAATTTCTTAGCCAATTATTGTTTCATGAAAGCAAAATGTCATGTATGGTTTATTAAGGGCTTAGTTACTGACGATTTGCTACTACAGGATGAGTTTCTTTAGTAGGGACTGTCATGGAAGAAATAATAGAGGAAGAGGAAACTGGAACAGAGGGCCTAGATTTTCCATTCATTTTGATGTTGATCCCCATGAATTGAACCAACTGTTCCAAGTTGGTTTTAACTATATTGGGAAAGGAATAGTACAACCTCGACCAGAGAGACCTCCCTTCCAACCTCAAAAAAACCCTGGTATTCCTATGCCTCCTCATGTGTCCATGCAACCAGAAGTCCCTGCAAATGATGGATGGAAAGAGATTGTCAATCCGACTGTCTCTCACCATCGTGGCTGGAAAAATTTGTCGTTACCTCCTCCACCACCTGTAAATCCTAATGTTCAGATTTCCCCTGTGCATTCACCTGTTCAATCCTCACATGCTAGTAAAATGCTTAAAACTAATGTCCCCCATGTGCAAGATAAAGGCAAAGTTGCTGCCTCCCCTTCCTCTCCTTCAAATGACTCTTCAAAATCTGTGTCCTCCCGCATGCATATGAAGGATGATTGTTGTCATGTAATTAGTGAAATAGAACCTCAAGGTTCAAATCAAGCTCGAGCTACTTTCGAAAAATCAAAAGGGGACAACAATGATAAAAGGAAGATTTCCTCTTAGAGTGGAAAGTATGGATTTTAATTTATGTGTTTTTATGATTTAGTTGATGAAGATAGTGGTCTGCAGAAAGTTTGGACAACAAGTTTTTTTTGGATAATATGGATTATGTGGATATTTATATATTTTTGGATATGATTTAAATTATTTCTGATATTTAAAGATTCAATTTTGAAGGTATCTAAGGGAGTTACAAGGGTGGCATGTGTTGAATGATTATCCATTGTGTTTTATTTTATAATTTGAAAAGAATAAAAGAAGGGAGTCACAAGGGATCCCACCTACCTAGTTATTATTAAATAAAGACCCTTTATTATTATTATTATTTCTCCTAAACTAAATTATTTAAGTCAAACTAACTTAACTAAAGAAAGTAGTTGAACTACTTCAACTTATTTGGAAGGCATAAAAGCTAAATGAGAAGAAGAAACAAGGGGAGAATAGAAGGAGAAAGAAATACTAAGGTTTGCTCTTTTGATTTCATGAGATAGCTTCAGTTTTCATTCATTCTTGATTTCATTTAAAGCCTAATCCCTTTTTTAATAGTAGGGTCCTATTGTAGACAACAATGTTCAAAAATGAACCAAATCATTTAGATGCTTGTTTTAGAGTTGTTGATCCATCCTTCATAGTCTGTGTATACTTGTTTGTTTATGGATTGAGTTTCATAGCTGATAAATGATATTTTGCAGAGTCAAATTGGCAGCAGTCTATGGCAAGCTAATCCAGATTATAAATTTCAGTTTTTACTTCTTGTCAGAGTCCTTTTGTATGGTGTTCATTGGGGATCTCTAAATTAGACTTTGGTCCATGCCCTCACAGGGGTTTTGTAAAGAGAAAAACACTTTTGATATCTGAGAATGAAATAAAGTAGATTGCTATTCTGTCTCATTTGTGTGTATTGTGACTTGGTTACTTTTTCTTTTGATCTCCATATTTACTTTTTGTAATCTGTATGTTTTTCAGAAACTTATATAATTTTTTTATGTTATTTTGCAACATTCTTTTCATTAATAAATCAAACTAAACCCTTGTAATTAATAGTTGTGGATTGAGAAAATATTTTTGAGGCTATAAAACATAGGGTGACATTCTCGACTATCTTGTCCTAGCCAGGGAAGCTCTGAAAATGATTGAGTAAGATAATTCATATATTTTCCTCAACACTGTGGGAGCTACAACAACACTGCTGACATAACTCTAAATCTTGTTCTCTTTGACAACAAATGATATTCGAACCTTCCACTTCAAGTAGTTGTAAATGCCTTCCAACTGATCCTCAAATATGATGCATGCAACCATTTCCCTATCAACTGTTCAAAGAAAACAACCAATAGATCCCCCCCTTCAAATCTAGCAAAAAATAATACTACTCATTGTACCTAAGAGCCCAAGCTTTGATACCATGAATAAATTAAATGAAAAAATTAGCACAAAAATTCCTTCATACACTTAGCAACCTAAAAATTTATGTCTTATATGAACATATGAGATGAATCCACATTTAGATAAATATTTTAAGTAGAAATTCACATTACTAAGTTCATTTGCAGTGGAAAAGAACAATGAACAACAGTCACAAACACATTTTCACATTTAGATTTTTGGAAATCTAACCAGGGAAAACCCGAGTGTGGGGAAACCCAATGAGAGAGATTTTATTCAGCTTTAGGAAATTTATATCAACAATAGGAATACAACTTTTCAGCAAGAGAAATCACTTACAACCACACAAAACTGCTCCCACAATATGTTGTCTTGGAAAACATGTCCAATGAGCTGTATGGCCTCTAGGATCTAACTGGAAAAAAACACAGAAATTTGTGCCACATCCCTACTGTGTGGACAACACCCAAAATCACCCCCATAGCAAAGGAAAATACTAAACAGGTTCCTCGGTTTGCATGTAGCAAGGCTGCCTAAAAACAATTCCCTTTTCCTCTGTTGTATGAACTATACATATTCGTACAATATGACCTCCAAATCAATAGCAAGATCCAACACTTCCTCATAGAAAAATGTCTTGGGATTTGTGCCCAATATCCCTTGGGAAAATCACCCAGTTTTGCTTCCCTTTCCTCTTCAAGCTATCTCTTAGAAATCTCTCTCAAAAAGTTTTTTGCACACAACCCTAGGTTAACTCTTAAAGCTGAAAAATGACTTTTCACATCTAAATGTATTTTCACCTTCCCCATCCCTACAATGACCAATATCTAATCTTGTCTTTTAAAGATCAAGGGACATGATTCATTCCCTCTAAAATAAATCGCTTAAATAAATTAAAGTACAATTTCACTTTATGACATAAGTGCACTTTATGACATAAAGTCACTTTAAAATTCAAAGGCTACTTTGCAAAAAGTCACTTTAATAAAAGAGCCACTTTATTACAACTTTATAAAAGCATATTACAAATTCAAGTGCCTAGTAGTGTAAATGTGAGGTTACTCCCTCATACAGGACACAACATGCGGAGTACCACCCGAGCTACCCAAAACTAACATTGGACAAATTTGTCTTCCAATTCTTCCCACAATTGTCTTCCAATAACACAAAATTGTCTATGAATTAAAAAACAAGACAAAAAGAACAAAAACCTGTCTGTACTTACTATTTTTATGTGCAGATGTCGGGCTTGTTCGAATTTTTTAGATAGATGAGGTTGAGGAGTGTTCTTGGCACATAAAACTGCCCAACATGACTGTACGCACATTTCTATAACACGTGTGCACTAAAGTGCGTGCACATTCTATGAACATGCACGCGTTTCTGTTGGGTAGGAATGAGCGCCAAGCACAATCAACCTCAAGGATTTCAAGTCACAAGAGAGTGTGCATGCTCTTAATGCAACGAATATAGCATTTATTGTAGACCAAACAACTTTATGACTACAAATGTGTAGGGGTTTGGGGACAACTAGGACCTAAGGGATTAGGATTGAAAGTGTTTTGAAGCATAGGGAAATGGTTAGAGCACTAAGATGTGGGTGCAAGGGTTGTGCGGCCTTCAACAAGAGGTATATGCATAGTGCACTTAGGGCTCGGGTGTGGAGGGGGTTAATGGTCAAGTATAGATTATGCCTAGGCTTAAATGAAGCTAAGGGGGTCTAGGTCATGGTCATGTTCATGGTCATGGTATAGGTCTAGGTCATGTTCTAGGTCTATATCTAGGTCTATGTCGTGGTCTAGGTAATGGTCTAGGTCTATCTCTAGGTCTATGTCATGGTCTAGGTCTATCTCTAGGTCTATGTCACGGTATATATAGTGTGTGATATTCTGAGAGGGAGAGAGATGAATACATAGAGGGGGGGTAGAGAGAGAGTGTATGAGAGCGTGATATTTAGAGAGAGGAATACAGAGAGGGGAGGTGAAG
>ML800467.1:101144-133504 GCA_009831015.1 Picea engelmannii | reverse complement strand
GATGACATATGAGGGTCCTCCAACTTCGTAAGGCCATAACTCTCAAACCGTGAGGAGTTATGTGATGTTCTACATACCACTAAAAATGGCATGACATGTACTATCCATATATAATAGTATTATCTGAAAATATATCATAACTCATACCGTTACCCATCAAACAAACTTGGGTCCATTACCCAAACCCGGGGTCTCCAACTTCTCATGGCCATAACTCTCTAACCGTGAGGAATTATGTGACATTCCACATACCATCGGAAATGACATGACAAGAACTATTCATATAGGATATTTTCCATGACAAATTCACTTTCCTTCATCTCGTTATTCCACAATTAAGCATGGGTTCTCTTACTCCACAAAGCGTCTTCCTGTGAGGGCTTTCACCATAAGGAGACCACTTTGGAGTTCATCCATATTTACTTCTTATCAACCATGACAAAACAATAAGGAGTCATATTTACATCAAACACTATTGGGTCCATTACCCAAACCTTTGTGCTATGGGTCTTTCTTCAAGGGTTGACATCAATGACAACCGACCTTAATCAACATGTTGACCTACTCATAGATGACTTTTATCTTTTATGGAAAACAAATAACTTATTTTCACATACCCCTACATATGAAATATACACTAAGTTGGACATTGCATTCACGCAAATGAAATTATTTAGTTATCCTTCAGATGCGACTTGGAATCTCCTCCTCCAACTGTTGGCAGGATGACTCACCAAGGAAGATGGAGAAAAGTAGGATTTGACTCCAATTATCCTATTTTCAAGGAGTCAAATATTTTGTTGTATCTCAATATCCTAAGAAATAGAATCGAATAACCATTTTTGGTTTCAACCTAACTTGTATAAATGTTCATGAGAAATCAATATAAAGTGAGCTTTTTGGCTTGAGCTTAAGCTTTTATAAAAATTCTATAAGTTTTGAAGATTCAAACTCTTATGTTTCAAAATATGTGATCTCTCAACTTGTGTTATTTTCATGCTTAAATGTATCTACTACCATGATTGTGATGACTTAGTACAACAATTACCATCGTAATGATGCAAAGGTATCATTGAAAGTTAAATATTTCTTCAAATATACTATGAGTATAAAAAAAACCCGTTCTTACATTTTATTATTCCTTTTAAATTAAAAAGAAGTATTCCTTTTGTTCAAACTATATTATGGTTTAAGATACATAATCAAACATCATTATTCTTGCTGAAAGTTTAAGTAATATTTATCAGAGGATACATTATTTTAATTTTCAACTTGTTTCCTCTAAATTACTCTCTCATCTTCTAAAGTTTTAATTGTCCGGAACATAGAATGATTTGCCTTCAAATCTTAAATCTTTAAATATTCAATGACTAAATATACAAGCTTAAATTAGGAACAAAAAATACTCCGTTTTAGGAAAGATCTACTAAATAAAAAATCAATCAATCTAATGAATTCCTTGGCATAGTTTCCTCTCCATAAACATCTCAAAGGTTACAACATTCTTTCGACGCCGTTTCCTGGGATCAAATTAAAGAAATTTATTTTTCCCTGTGAAAGACGACAGTAAAACCTATTCATTGTTGGTGAACAAAGAGATAGGAAGGCTAAAATCCTTTACCTGGAAACTCCACATTTTCAATCTTGGCATCAGGAAGGAAAAACACTAGGGCTCACCTAGATCCTAAGAAAACAACACTAGTAGCTAATCCTTAAAAATTTTTGTCAAAGAAAAAACCTAAACGTTCACCCACAAATCCTCCTACCATATCTTCCACCTCTAAACCTTCATCTTCTACTATTCCTAAATCAAAAGGAAAATATCCTATTGTTCCAAAGGGATCCATAAGAAAAACTCCTATAATTCCTTAAAACCCTAGTCCCAACCCATCTTTGCTTTAATATCCCGAAGAACCTCTTCCAATTTCCCCAAAACCACCCTTGACAGTCTCTACAACAAACTCCATCCAATTTTCCCCTGAAAATTATATCATACCTTCTATTAAATACTCGATTGTAGTTTCTCAAATACATTCCACTAAATATTCTCCTCATATTTCTTCAAAAGAATCACTCGAGATTCCAAGTCTTTCCCCAAAGGAATCTCTTGAAAATTTTCCTATTTGGTCTACATCTCCAAAGTTTTCCCTTTTAAGTCCAAAAAGGGATATTTTAGAGATCCCTCAAACTTCTTTTTCGGAAATTCCTCTTGAAGAAGAAGAGCTTCTCAAGAACTATATCAACCCCCTTTCTCCTAAAAATTCTCAGCTAATACTTGAGTACTTAAGTATGGCTGGATAAATTCCAGAACAAAAACAAAAGCAACAACCACCTCCTCCTTCTCCACCAAGAGTTTTTAATAAAGTTGTTGCTAGATATGATCCTTTGAATCTTCCAATAAATATTCATGATTTTCCTGATAATTATCCGAAGCTACTGCATAGATTTAATGGGGAGGATGAAACCACAACTCTTGAAAATTTAGCAGCATTTGAGTAGTTCACTGATGATCAAGGATTAGAACATGAAGATGTATACATGTGTATCTTTGTTTAGAAATTTGAGGGTGAAGTGAGGACATGGTTTAATGGATTTCCCTCTAATTCCATCAATTCATGGGATTCACTAGAATTTGATTTCCTCAGACAATGGGGTGAAAATAAATATCATTTATATATTTTGACTGAGTCTAGGAATCTTAAAAAGAAACAAAGTGAGTCTGTCTCAGATTTCATTAAGAGACTTAATAAACTTTACAATAAAATCCCTGCAGATGTCAAACCATCACAACCAACAAAAAAAGTTACTTTTTTTAGCTCTTTTGATCCAGATTTTTCCTTATCGATGAGAGAAAGAAGATCCACCACCTTAACTAGTATGCAAGATGATGCAGTAGAAATTGAATCCAACATGATTGCATCAGGAAAATCTAGAGTTAGGAATGAATCAGGAGAAAGAGAAAGAAAAAACAAAAAGAACAAGTTGGTACATCTGGTACTAACAAAAGTCACGAGAATAAAATTGAAGAAATGTCCAAAACTATTAAGGATCTATCAAATAAAATGGATAGGATGGAAACAGAGAGAAGAACCCCTGACACTAGAAACCAAAATCAGTTTAGGAGGCATTTTAATCCTCCCCAAGTTTTGCAGAGAGAAAGGAGAAATGAAGATCAACCTATACAAGCACCTATAAAAATGAAAATTTGGTTGAAAAATTTGAAGAAGATTATTACACCTCAAAATTACTCACTTCGATAGTGTTGCAAGTGTTGTCATTACCAGTGTTGTAAGTGTCACATCTTGTCCGCAAGTGTCGCATCTTGACTACAAGTGTTGCAAGTGTCAAAAACATCATACTTCCATCTTGCCCATGTCATTCCGCTAACGACATCACAAAGACACTTAAGACACCTCAAAGGCTAGTTTGGAAGAAGATAAATCAGTTGACAGGGAGTACAAGCCTTTTTCCACTGGAAAAACCACTCAAAAATACATTTTGGAGAGGAAATCTCCCATAACCATTGTCAGGAAGTGCTGGCGCTCCCTAAGCCTCTTTGGGGGAGTGTTTGAGAGCCCTGTGCACCTTTTTGGGGGAGCACTACCCTTTTCTGAGCAAATTTTGGGTTTGTTGAGGAAAATCACGGAAGATCCTCAACTGAAGGAGAGGAATCCTCAACTTATCCCAAAGATCTCTCAAGTGGTTGGACCTCTCCAAGGTTATATAAGGAGGCCTTCTCATGGTGAAAGGTACAATGGAGATTGAGAATTACATCAAAATTATGATCTCATGAGTGATATGTCATCAAAGAAATCAATGGAGATTATTTGAAAAAAGGGGTTGAACAAGGAGAAATGGAAGAAGCTGCTGCACCTTCATCCAAAGGATTGTAAGTACTTTTACTTGTTCTCATTAATAATCAATGCTTGGCCTGTTTCTTTCAAACTTATGCTTGTTCCATATGAGTTTGTCTGCAGTAGATGGATCTATATTTGAGCTAATCTCAGTAGAGTAGGAATTCTTTTGTACCTTTGTTTGTTTTATAGGACCTATCAGGGAGCTCAGGATCAAAGCTCAGCCTGGACTTTGCAGGGACAAATGTCGTTAATAAGGTACATATCTTTCTTCTTCTCCTTCATATGTTAGCTTGATTAGATCTAAAAGGATGTCAGTGTCCATGTTAAGAACTTTTCTGTCTTGGCCTTAGGAGTCTAGAGACCAAGAGCGAATCCACTTGTCCGCAGGGGGATTCATCTACAACAAAGATCAAATTGAAGATATTGATGAGGATATTAATATGATGGAAGGTGATCCTTTTGAAGTATATGTTACTTGGGATGACTATGAAAAATATTTAATATTTAACTCATATTTCAATGAAGATGATAATAATAATCATTCATCATCATCATCATCTCAATATAGAGCCTTCTCATATGCATTACAAGATGAAATACATAGTAATTATGAGCTTACACCAAGAACCAATGTAAATAAAACCAAAATGAATAATCAAGGTCAACCATAAATAATATAAAATAAAGACAAAGGGAAAGAAATTACACCTGCAAAACAAAAATATGATCCACATGTTACAAAGAAAGCATATACAGAACAAAAAGAAACAAAAAAATAAGGATCTATTTTAATTTGGAGCATGAGATTAATAAGATCATAATCCCAATCCCTTTGTTATAAATTGCAAAAAGTCATGTTTATAGAAAACAAGTAATGAAAATGATTGATTGTTCTGTTGTAGCAACCCATCCAAACACATAGAATTTACAAGATGAAAGGCCTATTGTAATGTTTGTTCCTCACATTGAGGAAAGAGGAGAAGAAATAACCCCATTTTATATCTCTTTAACAATCCATGAACATCTTTTACACAATTGCATGCTAGATTCAGGTGCTTCTCACAATCTAATGCCTAAAATAGTTATGGAGAAGTTAGGAGTATAAATCACAAGACCATATCATGACTTGTATTCCTTTTATGCAAGCAAAGTTAGATGTTTAGGGATGATTAAATATTTGGAAGTTCACTTAGCCCAAATACCTGTAAAATTTGTTTTGATGGATATAGTTGTGGAAGATGTGCTTGTAAACTATGGATTACTCTTATCTATATCCTGGGCAAGTAAACTAGGTGGATTGTTGCAAATGGACATGACTTATGCCACAATCCAAGTTTTTGGTGGAGAGAACATGAGACTTTACAAGGAAACCAAACTTGCTTACACTGTCAATGATCCTAATCACCCGAATAATTATCTTGTCTACTTGAAAGATCAATATTTGGGTTGTTTTATCTTATCTATAAATGATGAACCAACAAGATGTACAAAAAATGTAAATATTTCTTTGAATGAAAATAAGATTGAAGAGGGAACATGGAAAATGTATTTTGATGGAGCTTTCTCTTGGGAAGGTGATGGAGTAAGTATTCTTCTAATTTTACCTTCCAACAAATTTTTCACATTTTCTTTTAGAATACAGTTTGAAACTGATTCCATGAATAATATCCGTGAATATGAAGCTTTAGTGCTAGGTTTAGAAGTTTATAGGAAAATGAAAATTGAAAATTTTATTGTCTATGGGGATGAAAAATTAATTGTTAAATAAATAAGGAAAGTTTATCAAGCTAAACATCCTAGGATGAGATCCTATAGAAATTATGCTTGGGATTTAATTGAGAATTTCTTTTTGACTTTTAATATTTGTGCAATTCCCATACAAGGGAATAAACAAGATGATTCTTTAGCTATAACAACAAGTACTTCCAGGCCTCCTGAAGTGCCAAATCTTAAATATGAAATTGAAATGAAATAGAGACCTTCAGTACTTGAGAATGTCAAACATTGACAAGTGTTTGAAGATGACCAACAATATTTTTTTTTTTTAGAAATGATTGACAAATTTTAAGCAACTCATATTGATTAGGAAGATGAAAAAAATAATCAACAAATTAATCAAAATAGTCATCCAGATCCTAATTTCAAGATATGATTGCTAATCATAAAATGATGGTGCTACGAAATAATCAGATTCCAAAAGGATTGGTGCATATAGAAAAGTTGATGTTGCTGTAAAACCAATTGTTCATCCTAAACAATAAGAAGTGGAAGATCACAATATCTAGATTGATCAAGAACCAAGTGATACCAAACTTTTCAAATTTATGTCTGTTGATTAGAAGGTCAAGTATATTGATTTATTCAAATAATTTACTAAAGTATTTGATTAGTATTATGAAGATCTGAAAACTTATGACACCAACATTATTCAACACAAAATTCCTCTCAAGGTAGGATCTAAACCATTCAGACATGAATTAAGACAAGTAAATCCTATCTTATTCCCAGTCATTGAAAACAAGCCTAAAAATCTATTGGATGCAAAAATAATAGTTCCTTTGAGATACTCTTCTTGGGTTGCAAATTTAGTACCTATAATAAAAAAGAATGGTGAAATTAGACTTTGTGTTGATTTTAGAAACCTCAATAAGTTTTCATTAAAATATAATTATCCTCTGCCTAAAATGGACCATGTTTTGCAAAAAGTAGTTGGTTCTAATATAATTTCAATGCTTGATGGGTTTTCAAGTTACAACCAAATTGTTGTGCATGAAAAAGACATAGAGCTAATTGCATTTACCACACCATGAGGAACCTTCATGTATGACAAATGCCCTTTGGGATAATGAATGTAGGAGAAACATTTAAGAGGGAAATGGACATATCATTTGTGGGAGAAAAGGACAAATTTATTGTGATATATTTGGATGATCTTACCATGTTTTCTAAATCAGATGAAGATCATTTAAAACATCTTAAGAAACATTTCATTAAATTTAAAAAATATGGTTTGTCACTATATCCTAAAAAATCTCATTTTGCTATGCACGAAGGAAAGTTGGTCATATTGTATCAAAGGATGGAATCAAGATTGATCCTCAATGTGTTGAAGCAATTCAAGTTATCAATTTACCAAGAAATAAGAAGGAGATATAGTCCTTCCTTGGAAATATTAACTTTTTGAGAAGATTCATACCTAATTTTGTTGAGGTAGTGAAGGATTTGACTAATATGCTTAAAAAGGATAATGAGGTTAAGTGGTCCCCAAAAGCTATATATTCATTTAATCAAATCAAGAAATCTTTGAGAGAAACACCAGTGTTGGCAAGCCCAAACTATTCTAAAGAATTTGTCATATTTTCCTTTTCATATGATAACACTATTGTTGTTATTCTCTTATAAAGAAATAAATAAAAACAAGAACAATCAATTGCATTTTTTAGAAAAAGTATGAGAGATTCGGAATTGAAATATTATATAAAGGAAAAACAAGCTCATGAATTGGTGAAAGATCTGAAATCTTTTTGAGTTTATATTCTTCATTCCAAAATAATTACATATTTTCCTAGCAACACAGTGAAAGAGATTCTAAATCAACATGTCACAGATGGAGAAAGAAGGAAATGGATAAAAAAATCCAAGAATATGATTTGGAAGTAAAACCAACAAAATCAATTAAAGGACAAGGCTTGGAAAAACTTTTAGCTGAATCAAACTGCAAAGTCCTTGGAATAAATCAGATTATAGACATAACAAAACTTCCTTCAATCGAGTATGAGGGGATAGATTTGAAGCAGCCCTTGGTAAAAATTCATGATAAGTTTTCTTCTCCCTCGTACAAAAACATTGTATTTTACATTCAAAATATTGAATATCCATATGATTTCAGTCAAGCAAAATCTAGATCTCTTAAACTTCAAGCAATTAAGTTGTATAATGGATGAAAATATTTATTGGAAAGCCCCTTTGGGAATTTTTCTTAATTGTATTGTTGAATATGAGACTGTAGGTATCATAGATGAATTTCACAAAGGCATCTGTGGAGGACACCATGCTTGGAGAGCATCTGCATATAAAATATTGAGAGGTGGCTATTACTGGCCAATTTTTTTTTTCTGAGGTAAATGCAAAGGTTAGAGCTTGCAGGGAATGCCAATTTTGTGTAGGTAAACAAAAACTTCTGTCGTTACCATTGGTTCCCATAAACGCTGAAGCTCCTTTCCAACAATGGGGTTTAGACTTTATCGGTGAAATTCACCCCACTTCAAACGCTCAACACAGATGGATTTTGACTGCAACCGATTACTTTTCAAAATGGGTAGAAGCAATTCCTACCAGATTTGCTATTGTTGTAGTTGTAATCAAATTCCTTGAAGATAATATTTTAGCTAGGTTTGGATGCCCTAGAAAATTCATAACTGATAATGCTCAAGAATTCAAGTCCCTAGCTATGATAGATTTATGTCAAAAGAATAATATCATTCTTGTTCATTCAACTGCCTATTATTCTCAGAGTAATGGATTAGCCAAGTCATCCAATGATAGTCTAATGAGGGTTATCAAGAAAATTTTAACTGGAAATAAGAAATCTTGTCACTCTCATTTGAAATTTGCACTATGGGCCAACATAATCAACACTAAAAGGTCTACGTGTATGTCTCATTTTCAATTGATTTATGGCATTGCTGTTGTTTTCCTTATTAACCTTACTCTGCCCGTGATGAAATTGATGTAGGAGACTGAGAAAAAACCTAATGACCTTACTATAAGAATGAACCAACTGATTGAAGTACAAAATACCAGAGAGAAAGTTGATAAAAAATTTCAAGAATATCAAGACAACATGAAATCTATCTTTGACAGAAGAGAAAAACAAAGGATTTTTTCCCATGGTGATCCAATACTAAAATGGGATAGTAGGAGAGAAGATCCAGACAAACATGTAAAGTTTGATCATTTATAGTTGGGACCCTACAATATTGTTGTGGTGGAGGGAAAAAAATCATTTTCCCTTGAGAATTTGGAAGGAAATCTGTTGGAATTGCTTGTGAATGGGTGGTTCCTGAGTTGTTTGGGAATTTGGCATTTTATTTCCTTGCCTTGAAGCCACTCTTTGTCTTTGCTGACCTAGATTTAACTTGCTGTTTTCTTCTCCTTTATATGACTGAGTGAAAACTTTTGTGAGGAAATCCAAAGGTCTGTGAACCTTTTCATTTGATCTTTGAGGTCAACTTTCCATAATTTCTCTTTTGTTTGAGGTTTTTTGGTTCTTGTTTGCAATTTGGTTATCTTTGTCCTTCATGTCTATTTCAAGACGAGAGTGTATTTTTTGTTTTGTGTGAGGTTTGCTTTTGATTGTTTAATCCTAAAGAATGATTGAAATTTAGAAGTTTTGCATCTGATTATCATTCACATATAAGAAAAAGGACATATTTTAGCGATTGGTTTGGATATTAGAAGGCATTTCTGAAATTTTTAGCATTGCATTGGATTTGGTTGAGAAACACTTTTATGCAGACATTGCATCTTAGTGTTTCATAGTGAAAACAACTCTTTCTCTTTCCCTTTAATAGCCATTCGTCGAAAGACAACAACTGCTTATCAATTTCTTGTGCATTTTTGGGAATTGAGTCATCATACCATCAATTTCATTGTCATACACCCTTTGAGTAAAGAACAACTATAAAATTATCGCTAATTAAAAATTATCTAGAACATTTTTGTTTTTAGTATCTTCCACCAACATTAGACTAGGATTAACACTTTGGATTAGGCTGAGTACAACTCTCCAAAGTTTTCAAAACGAACATTAGCATCCTGAGATAGGGAGAGTCAAATCCAATTGTCGTATAGGATTTCTAGGATCCCCCTCTCACACAGGGGTTACGCAAGAGGTCACATTCGGGTGAGTTATAGAGATTATCCCTCCATGGTTCAACTGTTTGTAGTGGTTATATCATATATTGGGGTTCACTTGAGGGTATACCCACGATTATGTGTGGGAGCCTCTCGAGTTGATTTCAGACTTGTTATCCTGCCCATACGTTCAGATCGGATTGTCGACTGTACCCTCGCAGGGGATGAATGCGAGTTAGTGTCCGTAGTTTCCATAATCCTTAGGTACTTACATGAGGTGACAGTGAAGGGAAGTCTCACTGTACCTGGGACATACATTGGTCAAACTCACTTGGGCTCCTTGGAGGGTAAATACATAGTTACTACGTGGAATCTTGCACCAAGGTGAAATTCCGTTAAGTAGGTCACCATTGTAACTATTCCACCATATCCTAGCTCCTTCTTGACTTGATCACGCGACGTTGGATTTCATCACCAACTAGTACAATCATCGAGAGAAGTCTTGTTTGCTTGGTTTTGATTCCTAGATTTTATTAGCGTATGCTGTTTCTTTTTGTTAGTTGGCCCTAGATTTTCAGCATGTACTGTTATTCTCCAAAATTGAGCTTGTAGATGATAAAGGTCTTCGCTGATTGTGTAGGATGCAAGGGATGCCTCCATAAGGCTACCAACCCCTACCTCCTAACTCTCCATAAGACAACTATCGTGGAGAGGTAAAAAATCAATCTGACGCTGGGAGTGTTGTTGCTCCTCTGTTAGACAATTCAGAAGGCACTTTGGTTAAGGTTGAGAATCCCACTCCTCACACTACATCTGTGTCAGTAGCCCCTCTCAAACCAATTTTGCTTCGTTTAGACTCCCTTGGGAACGCCATAGATGAAGAGGTCCCATAGTTACCCGAGAGATCTTTTACCGAAACATATATGGGATCCACAGAACCACCCTTTGGTGATGAGTATAGGACTCCTGTTCATACTACCACTACAGTAGATACAAATCCCACACCTGCTCGTTCTGTATGGAGGACTTCATTAGGACGTGATCTCTATGAGAATTTTGAATCCTTTCGACAACCCTTTAATCCTCATGACCCTGCTGTTGAAAGTGGGCTATCTGGTCAAACTATGAATCACCCCATCGATCAGGTCATTAACCCTATTGTTGAATCAAAACAAGTCTATCCTAATGCTGGATTCATCACCTCTACTCATTCCCAAGGCACTTCGATCACTACCCTCATTTTTAAAAACTTTCACTCTACAGCTCCATATGTTTCGCACGATCTTGCTGGGACTTATTTTCACCCTAGAATGCAGACCCTTGCCAACCAAATACAATTGACTAGAGGGAAACCACCATCTAGCAGACCTATACCTTCTGGAAGACCATCATCTTATGGCAGGGCTACCCCTCTCGGGGGACAACCCCCTTTTCACGTTCTTCCTGGAGGGAAACCTCCCTTTTCCAGTCATACCTCGGTCGTTAATCCACCGCTGGCAGGGGGGAAACCTTCATCTGCTTGGTACCCTTCACAATCCTGAGGCGTATCTTCCAAAGACACATTTACCCAACCACATGTTGGGGGGCACTCTTATCATAACCCACAAGGAGGAGTATCAAATTCTGTTCCTTTCGGGCCATCTTATGGACAACCTTACCCATCCAGCATCCCAAACACCACCTGTAGTACTCAAGGAAAACAACCTTATCCTCCTAATGGGTCTAATGTGTATACGCCTCCAGGATCTACTCCTTACCCTCCTTAAGGGCACAATGTGCATCCTCTTTCTAGACAAGCAAATCACCCGGCTTATAATGCTCAGAACCCACCAGGTTGTGCAAATGTTTCTAAGCCATCATCGAATCCTGCTTATCCTGGTCAGCAACAATCGTATGTAGGAGGACCTACTAGTTAAAACTATCCACTTAACCTAGTTTATGGTCCTACTAGTGTTCCTATGCCACACCAATATCATCCGCAAATTAATCGACAACTACCTTTCCTTGCAACTCTGGATCTCCTAGACTTGTCTCGGTTAACTAATGATCCTATTTTTCATTCCCCAGGTTGGCTAGTTATTCCAGCTAAATTTCCTTTTGATATTATGAAATTTGACAGAAAATATGGAGAAGACCCAAAGAACCATGTGATGACTTTCCATTTGTGGTGTTCATCAAACTCCCTCATGGATGATTCTATACGTTTGTGTCTTTTCCAACGAACACTTACTGGCTCTACAACAAAGTGGTATATTGAACTACCACGTGCATCTTTTCATGATTTCAACTCCCTTTCCATGTCTTTCCTCACGCACTTTAAACTACTTGTTCGCTATGAGACAGGTACCGAACTCTTGACCTCCCTTCGTCAAACTGACTCCGTGCATATCTTTGACCATATTCATGAGTGGAGACGACGACGAAGGATGATCAAGGTAATCATTCCTGACATATTATTGGCGGAGTGGTTTACTAAATCAATTTTACCCCCGATCGCTCGTGATGTCTCTATGGGTGGCACAATCACCGAGGAAGAAGCCATTACTCGGGCTCAGTATTTAGATTTGGTTTATTCCCAATATGGTACTTTGTATGATTTTCTTCCAAATTTTGCTCGAGCTAATACCGATCCATCCAAGCCGTCATCCTCATCTCATGCAGACGGTGTTATCGGTTCCATCAAAACTAAACCTACTTTGCAATCAATCACACTCTCCTCTACCTCCCCCCAAACTCAGATCTCTGAGGTGAATACAATTCAATTTTCCCCTTCACAACAATCCAGAGGTAACAATAAGTCAAAAAATAAATCAAAAAATACTAATAACAATGAACAACCAAAAAATCAAGCTCAAACACCTGCTACCGAAAGGCAACCACAATGGAAACTAAAATTCCCGTGTATCATTTGTGGTGACGATCACTACACTCAAGACTGTCCACATCGCAATGAAGTGGCCAAACATTTCCAGGGAAATTCACAACCCGCTGTGCTTACTCAACCTTTTCCACAGCAACAATCCATGGTTTCTTAAACCCCCTCTCCTGGGGGCAGTTCTATCCATCCTCATGATGAGGCCTCAACAAGTGCACATATTTATATGTTTAATGAGATTAATTTGACCATGCGCTCTAAGACATACGACACACTAGGTAACCCTGACAAAGGAAAGGTCACTAACGGTACTGGTACTTTACCAGATCCATCGACATCCTTCGTTATTCCTCCATTGGTTAATCCTTCATCTGGACCACTTCAGATTGAGAAACCTATGTTCAACTCTATCTTACGCCCTCCTAAGAGAACTATACAAAAATCTACCTTTAATCCTAGTTCACGTGCCACCCAGAACTACAACATTGTTTAAGATTTGGCTCAAGCACCATGTGCTATGTCTACGTTAGAAGTTCTATAGCACTACCCCAGTCAACGTAGAACTCTCTTGGCCTCTATTGGCACTGTTGATCCTGAGTCATCCAACCATATCATGTTTAACCTGGAAAATTGTGCGTCTCGATTCTCCCACCAACTTGCTTTCCAAGTTGATGTTGGTGTTCATAATCAAGAAATCCACCGATCTATTCTGGATGAGGGAGCCTCAACTTGTGTCATGTCTTTAGCATGTTGGAAAGGTTTAAAATCACCCACACTTATCAAGTCCCCAACGATGTTACGCGCCTTCGATGGGCGAGGTTTTCATCCCCATGGACTTTTACAGTCCCTTCCCATCCAATTGGGTGGAAAAACTGTCACTGTTGATGTCGAGGTGGTCAATGCTCCCCTTGATTACAATTTGTTACTTGGAAGAAGTTGGTTTTATGCTATGACTATCGTTGCCTCATCGGTTTTTTGATGTGTACAATTTCCTGATCAGGGTAAAATTGTCACTGTTGATCAGTTATATTTCTGCACAACCAATGCTCACGCTCCCGCTACCAACAACATTCCTTTCTTGGGATATCACAAGATCACATATGAAAGTGTTGGTGTTGGCTTACTGAAAGATTCTAGCCTCATGGGTACCTTCCCTACACCACTTCCACTGACTACACATCATATTTCCACCATCAATATGATTTCGACTGCAGCTTATCAATATTTGGAATATTTTGACCCTTGGGTTGTACCTGTCCGTTGGAATTCGATGCACTAGGTGACACCATTCCACTTAGTCCAGCCGAAACATCAAACATTTCTATCCAATCCGCTTCTCCCTCGTCAGATGAACAACATCTATTGGCACCCGAAAGTTGCTCGATGCCATCATGGTTAAATTCCTTGTCATCTGCGATCGACTACATTTCCCCAATTTTTCCCTCGGATGCATCTATTATGGAAATGTTGAGCATTGACGAGTTACCTCGGGATGATAACCATCCTCGATCCTCTTTTATTCCCCCTCATGAAGAAATTCAGGAATATATATACTCTATCTTCCCTCTTGATGTCAATTTTCTATCGTCTCCCATGCCTTCAATTTCCAATGATTTGGATCCGGTAGTTGACATGGTGATCTCTTCGGTAGGGCTATTGGAGCCTGATCTCCTTACCCCTGACGAGACCCTCGAAATGTGTCCCTTCTAGAGTGATTTTCTTCCATCCAATGAAGATCTCTTGGAAGCCATGACCGATTTTTGTCCCTTGACATGGTATCCTTCCAGAGTGTTATTCTCTTGGAAGCCATGATCAAGGAGAGTCCACGAGCATAGATTTTCTTCTCTGTGGAAAGCTCGTTAAAAAATGAAATAGAGGTCATGAGCACAGTTCTTCCTCTCTGTGACAAGCTCGTTAAAAAATGAAACAAAATCTTTGAGCATAGTTTTCCTCTCTGTAGCAAGCTCATTAAAAAATGAAACAACAATCCGGATCCCTGAGCATAGTTCTTTTTCCTGTGTGAAGCTCGTTAAAAAATGAAATAGTCACCTCTCTTGAACCTTCATTTCATCCACCCTTATCCTTTTTCTCTGTCTAGTAGAGAAATTGGTGACAAACTCAAAGTCGGTGAATGAATTGAAGCTTGGAGGGCATGTCTCCAACCTTTGATGATCATTCTGGAGTTAAGAAACTAGATTTCAAGTTGGGGGCATACTGAGCTTAGTCTTTGTTCTTTATCACGCTCGTAAATCCATGAGAATGCAATCGGGTAAAATTTTATCTCTTTTTTGGACTTGCATGGATAAATGAAAAAGGAACCCCCTGGAGTTGTCTTTAAGCTCTTTTAAGACTCTCTAAACATGAAAATATTGTTGAGTGATCTTGCTTCCTTTCCCACTCGTTAAAAGGTTTGAAAGGGAGTCTTTCGAGTGATAATTTATCTCTTTTTCGGCCTCGCAAGACTAACATTACGAAAAAGGACAACATTGGAGCCGTCTTTAAGTTGTTTCCAGACTCTATAAATATGAAAAACCACCGAGTTTACCTTCTCTAGACTCATTAAATAATCATACATTGAAGGGCTCATATGAGACCGAACCCTTACTTCTTCTAGTTCTCTAAATAAAGGAAGAGGGACTTACCGAAGGTGAGTCATATCAAGCATGTTTTACCCTCATCGAGCTGGTTAAATTAAAAAGAGGTACTCGTCTATCTATATGGGGGAAAAATTGAAAGAAGCAAGCTAAGAAGTTTTTGAGAACGCTACCAGTAGCTCTTACGGTCACCCTTGAACACGACACTTTGTTTTTGCACGCATTTTAATCCGTTGAACCTCTGCACTGAGCCAATCCTCTGAGTTTCTTTTACTCCTTTGGGTCACCTGAAGAAAGTCACAACATCCACTGCATCATCAAAGTTTTGGTCCATGTCAAGTTTCTGCTATTGTGCCCTAGTGTTCAAGGGAAGTATCTTCCTCGACAGTCAACCATCACAAATATCCTGTTTCAATACCCATGTTAGTCCATGTTCATTTGATCTACAAATTACATCTCTGTGTCAGTTTCATGTCGCTGATGGGGGATACATCAAAGCCCTCCTTCGATGAGTTTATTTCTGTTGACTTCAACACATTATCCAGGAGTTAGACTTAGAAACTAGTTAGTACCTTGGGACCTGCATGCCTCAATGGAAGGCCTCCTTGTGTCCGACAGTGGGTTTACATCATTGACCCTTGATCAGATGATTCCACAGATGTTCGACTTTAGCTCATTCATTCACATTCGTTGGAATGTACTAGAGTACCTTGGGAATCATTGACATCAATGGTGATCTCCCTCGCGCTTGTTAATGGTTTACATCATTTACCGGTAATCAAGTGGTTTCTGCCATGTTCGACATCAGGATATCTATTCACATGGTTAGATTCGTACTACATCGAGATCAGTAAGAATACCTTGGGTTGAGTTTTTCACTCTTATATATACTTTTCCTAGGTTGTGAAGGAGTTCTTTTGAACTATGACACATATACTGTTACATAGATCCACTTTGTATTGGTCGTGGCTATGTCTTGTCGTCTCATAGATCCACTGTGTATTCTTCCTTGCTACAATCAGTTTAGGTCAGAGGAGTATACTTCCAAATTGTATCTATAGTGGCTATATAATTTTGTCAATATAATTATGGATCCGCAGTGTATTTTATGGCGACCATACCTAAAAAGTCTTTATCACTCAAGCATAGGTATGCTTGCCTTGGGTTTTTGAAACATGTCATAATATTTGTTTGATGGTTGTGTGTATCTTTTTCCGGTTTCTCTGCATCCATACCCTTGTTCGAAAAAGTCTACAAAGTACTACAGTCATCATCATCTTCTAACTTCGTACTTTGGGGGGAAATATGTTACACCTCAAAATTACTCACTTCGATAGTGTCAGAAGTGTCGTCATTACCAGTGTTGTAAGTGTCACATCTTGTCCGCAAGTGTCGCATATTGACTACAAGTGTTGCAAGTGTCACAAACATCATAATGCCATATTTTCCATGTCATTCCTCTAACGACATCACAAAGACACTTAAGACACCTCAAAGGCTAGTTTGGAAGAAGAGAAATCAGTTGACAGGGAGTACAAGCCTTTTTCCACTGGAAAAACCACTCAAAAATGAATTTTGGAGAGGAGTGATCCCATACCCACTGTCAGGGAGTGCTGGCACTCCCTAAGCCTCTTTGGGGGAGTGTTTGACAGCCCTGTGCACCCTTTTGGGGGAGCGCTACCCTTTTCTGAGAAAATTTTGGGTTTGTTAAGGAAAATCAGGGAAGAATCCCTCAATTCCTGAAGGTGGTTGGATTTGAATAGATGGTCAAGGCATGATCTTAGGGAAGATCCTCAACTAAAGGAGAGGAATCCTCAACTTATCCCAAAGATCTATCAAGTGGTTGGACCTCTCCAAGGTTATATAAGGAGGACTTCTCATGGTGAAAGGTACAATGGAGATTGAGAATTACATCAAACTTATGATCTCATGAGTGAGATGTCATCAAAGCAATCAATGGAGATTATTTGAGAAAAGGGGTTGGACAAGGAGAACTGGATAAAGCTGTTGCACCTTCATCCAAAGGATTGTAAGTACTTTTACTTGTTCTCATTAATAATCAATGCTTGGCATGTTTCTTTCAAACTTATGCTTGTTCCATATGAGTTTGTCTGCAGTAGATGGATCTATGTTTGAGATAATCTTAGTAGAGTAGGAAGTCTTTTGTACCTTTGTTTGTTTTACAAGACCTATCAGGGAGCTCATGATCAAAGCTCAGCCTGGACTTTGCAGGGACAAACGTTGTTAATAAGGTGCATATATTTCTTCTTCTCCTTCGTATGTTAGCTTGATTAGATCTAAAAGGATGTCAGTGTCCATGTTAAGAAATTTTCTGTCTTGGCCTTAGGAGTCTAGAGACCAAGAGGGAATCCACTTGTCCGTACAGGGATTCACCTACAACAAAGATCAAATTGAAGATATTGATGAGGATATTAATATGATGGAAGGTGATCCTTCTGAAGTATATGTTACTTGGTATGACTATGAAAAATATTTAATATTTAACTCACATTTTAAATGAAGATGATAATAATAATCATTCTGATTCATCATCATCTCAATATAGAGCCTTCTCATATGCATTAAAAGCTGAATTACATAGCAATTATGAGCTTACACCAAGAACCAATGTAAATAAAACCAAAATGAATAATCAAGGTCAACCAAAAATAACATAAAATAAAGACAAAGGAAAAGAGATTACACCTACAAAACAAAAATATGATCCATAGGTTACAAAGAAAGCATATACAAAACAAAAAGAAACAAAAAAATAAGGATCTATTTTAATTTGGAACATGAGATTAATAAGATCAGAATCCCAATCCCTTTGTTAGAAATTGCAAAAAGTCATGTTTATAGAAAACAAGTAATGAAAATGATTGATTGTTATTTTGTAGCAACCCATCCAAATACATAGAATTTACAAGATGAAAGGCCTATTGTAATGTTTGTTCCTCACATTGAGGAAAGAGGAGAAGAAATAACCCCATTTTATATCTCTTTAACAATCCATGAACATCTTTTACACAATTGCATGCTAGATTCAGGTGCTTCTCACAATCTAACGCCTAAAATAGTTATGGTGAAGTTAGGATTATAAATCACAAGACCATATCATGACTTGTATTCCTTTTATGCAAGAAAAGTTATATGTTTTTGGATGACTAAATATTTGGTAGTTCACCTAGCCCAAATACTTGTAAAAAGTGTTTTGATGGATATAGTTATGGAAGATGTGCTTGTAAACTATGGAATACTCTTATTTATATCCTGGGCAAGTACACTAGGTGGATTGTTGCAAATGGACATGACTTATGCCACAATACAAGTTTTTGGTGGAGAGAACATGAGACTTTACAAGGAAACCAAACTTGCTTACACTGTCAATGATCCTAATCACCCGAATAATTATCCTGTCTACTCGAAAGATCAAGATTTGCGTTGTTTTATCTTATCTATAAATTATGAACCAAAAAAATGTACAAAAAATGTAAATATTTCTTTGAATGAAAATAAGCTTGCAGACGGAACATGGAAAATGTATTTTGATGGAGCTTTCTCTTGGGAAGGTGATGGAGTAAGTATTCTTCTAATTTTACCTTCCAACAAACTTTTCCCATTTTCTTTTAGATTACAGTTTGAAACTGATTCCATGAATAATATCCGTGAATATGAAGCTTTAGTACTAGGTTTAGAAGTTTCTAGGAAAATGAAAATTGAAAATTTTATTGTCTATGGGGATGAAAAATTAATTGTTAAATAAATAAGGAAAGTTTATCAAGCTAAACATCCTAGGATGAGATCCTATAGAAATTATGCTTGGGATTTAATTGAGAATTTATTTTTGACTTTTAATATTCGTGCAATTCCCATACAAGGGAATAAACAAGATGATTCTTTAGCTATAACAACAAGTACTTCCAGGCCTCCTGAAGTACCAAATCTTAAATATGAAATTGAAATGAAATAGAGACCTTCAATACTTGAGAATGTCAAACATTGACAAGTGTTTGAAGATGACCAACAATTTTTTTTTTTTTAGAAATGATTGACAAATTTTAAGAACCTCATATTGATTAGGAAGATGACAAAAACAATCAACAAATTAATCAAAATAGTCATCCAGATCCTAATTTCAAGATATTATTGCTAATCATAAAATGATGGTGCTACAAAATAATCAGATTCCAAAAGGATTGGTGCATCTAGAGAAGTTGATGTTGTTGTAAAACCAATTGTTCATCCTAAAAAGTAATAAGTGGAGGATCACAATATTGGGATTGATCAAGAACCAAGCGATACCAAACTTTCCAAATTTATGTCTGTTGATCAAAAGGTCAAGTATATTGATTTATTCAAATAATTTACTAAAGTATTTGATTGTTATTATGAAGATCTAAAAACTTATGACACCAACATTATTCAACACAAAATTCCTCTCAAGGTAGGATCTAAACCATTCAGACATAAATTAAGACAAGTGAATCCTATCTTATTCCCATACATTGAAAACGAGCTTAAAAATCTATTGGATGCAAAAATAATAGTTCCTTTGAGACACTCTTCTTGGGTTGCAAATTTAGTACCTATAAGAAAAAAGAATGGTGAAATTAGACTTTGTGTTGATTTTAGAAACCTCAATAAGTTTTCATTAAAATATAATTATCCTCTGCCTAAAATGGACCATGTTTTGCAAAAAGTAGTTGGTTCTAATAGAATTTCAACGATTGATGGGTTTTCAAATTACAACCAGATTGTTGTGCATGAAAAAGACATAGAGCTAATTGTATTTACCACACCATGAGGAACCTTCATGTATGACAAATGCCCTTTGGGATAATGAATGTAGTAGAAACATTTAAGAGGGAAATGGACATAGCATTTGTGGGAGAAAAAGACAAATTTATTGTGATATATTTGGATGATCTTACCATGTTTTCTAAATCAGATGAAGATCATTTAAAACATCTTAAAAAAAATTTCATTAAATGTTAAAAATATGGTTTGTCACTAAATCCTAAAAAGTGTCATTTTGCTATGCAGGAAGGAAAGTTGGTCTTATTGTATCAAAGGATGGAATCAAGATTGATCCTCAATGTGTTGAAGCAATTCAAGTTATCAATTTACCAAGAAATAAGAAGGAGATATAGTCCTTCCTTGGAAAGATTAACTTTTTGAGAAGATTCATACCTAATTTTGCTAAGGTAGTGAAGGATTTGACTAATATGCTTAAAAAGGATAATGAGGTTAAGTGGTCCCCAAAAGCTATATATTCATTTAATCAAATCAAGAAATCTTTGAGAGAAACACCAGTGTTGGCAAGCCCAAACTATTCTAAAGAATTTGTCATATTTTCCTTTGCATATGATAACACTATTGTTGTTATTCTCTTATAAAGAAATGAAGAAAAACAAGAACAATCAATTGCATTTTTTAGAAACAGTTTGAGAGATTCGGAATTGAAATATTATATAAAGGAAAAACAAGCTTATGAATTGGTGAAAGATCTGAAATCTTTTTGAGTTTATATTCTTCATTCCAAGATAATTACATATTTTCCTATCAACACAGTGAAAGAGATTCTAAATCAACCTAACACAGATGGAGAAAGAAGGAAATGGATAAAAAAGTCCAAGAATGTGATTTGGAAGTAAAACCAACAAAATTGATTAAAGGACAAGGCTTGGAAAAACTTTTAGCTGAATCAAACTGCAAAGTCCTTGGAATAAATCAGATTATAGACATAACAAAACATGCTTCAGTCGAGTATGAGGGGATAGATTTGCAACAGCCCTTGGTAAAAATTCATGATAAGTTTTCTTCTCCCTCGTACAAAAGCATTGTATTTTACTTTCAAAATATTGAATATCCATATGATTTCAATCAAGCAAAATCTAGATCTCTTAAACTTCAAGCAATTAAGTATTGTATAATGAATGAAAATATTTATTGGAAAGCCCCTTTGGGAATTTTTCTTAATTGTATTGTTGAATATGAGACTGCAGGTATCATAGATGAATTTCACAAAGGCATCTGTGGAGGACACCATGCTTGGAGAGCGTTTGCATATAAAATATTGAGAGGTGGCTATTACTGGCCAATTTTTTTTTTCCAAGGTAAATGCAAAGGTTAGAGCTTGCAGGGAATGCCAATTTTTTACAGGTAAACAAAAACTTCTATCGTTACCATTGGTTCCCATAAAGGCTAAAGCTCCTATCCAACAATGAGGTTTATACTTTATAGGAGAAATTCACCCCACTTCAAACGCTCAACACAAATGGATTTTGACTGCAACCAATTACTGTTCAAAATGGGTAGAAGCAATTTCTACCAGATTTGCTATTGATGTAGTTGTAATCAAATTCCTTGAAGATAATTTTTTAGCTAGGTTTGGATGCCCTAGAAAATTCATAACTGATAATGCTCAAGAATTCAAGTCCCTAGCTATGATAGATTTATGTCAAAAGAATAATATCATTCTTGTTTATTCAACTGCCTATTATTCTCAGAGTAATGGATTAGCTGAGTCATCGAATGATAGTCTAATGAGGGTTATCAAGAAAATGTTAACTGGAAATAAGAAAGCTTGGCACTCTCATTTGAAATTTGCACTATGGGCCAACATAATCAACACTAAAAGGTCTACGTGTATGTCTCATTTTCAATCGATTTATGGCATTGTTGTTGTTTTCCCTATTAACCTTACTCTGCCCGTGATCAAATTGATGTAGGAGACTGAGAAAGAAACTAATGACCTTACTATAAGAATGAACCAACTGATTGAAGTACAACAAATCAGAGAGAAAGTTGATAAAAAATTTCAAGAATATCAAGACAAGATGAAAGCTATCTTTGACAGAAGAGAAAAACAAAGGATTTTTCCCATGGTGATCCAATACTAAAATGGGATAGTAGGAGAGAAGATCCAGACAAACATGTAAAGTTTGATCATTTATAGTTGGGACCCTACAATCTTGTTGTGGTGGAGGGAAACAATTCATTTTCCCTTGAGAATTTGGAAGGAAATCTGTTGGAATTGCCTGTGAATGGGCAGTTCCTGAGTTGTTTGGGAATTTGGCATTTTCTTTCCTTGCCTTGAAGCCACTCTTTGTCTTTGCTGACCTAGATTTAACTTGTTGTTTTCTTCTCCTTTATTTGACTGAGTGAAAACTTTTGTGAGGAGATCCAAAGGTCTGTGAACCTTTTCATTTGATCTTTGAGGTCATCTTTCCATATTTTCTCTTTTGTTTGAGGTTTTTTGGTTCTTGTTTGCAATTTGGTTATCTTTGTCCTTCATGTCTATTTCACGACGAGAGTGTATTTTTTGTTTTGTGTGAGGTTTGCTTTTGATTGTTTAATCCTAAAGAATGACTGACATTTAGAAGTTTTTCATATGATTATCATTCACATATATGCAAAAGGACATATTTTAGTGATTGGTTTGGATATTATAAGGCATTTCTGAAATTTTTAGCATTGCATTGGATTTGGTTGAGAAACACTTGTATGCAGACATTGAATCTTAGTGTTTGATAGTGAAAACAACTCTTTCTCTTTCCCTTTAATAGCCATTCATCAAAAGACAACGACTGCTTATCATTTTCTTGTGCATTTTTGGGAATTGAGTCATCATACTATTAGTTTCATTGTCATACACCCTTTGAGTAAAGAACAACTATAAAATTATCGCTAATTAAAAATTATCTAGAACATTTTTGTTTTTAGGATCTTCCACCAACATTAGACTAGGATTAACACTTTGGATTAGGCTGTGAGTACAACTCTCCAAATTTTTCAAAATGAACATTAGCATCCTGAGATAGGGAGAGTCAAATCCAATTGTCGTATAGGCTTTCCGGGATCCCCCTCTCACACAGGGGTTACACACGAGGTCGCATTCGGGTGAGTTATAGAGATTATCCCTCCATGGTTCAACTGTTTGTAGTGGTCATATCGTATATTGGGGTTCACTTGAGGGTATACCCACAATTATGTGTGGGAGCCTCTCGAGTTGATTTCGGACTTGTTATCCTGCCCATATGTTCAGATCATATTGTCGACTGTACCTGCCCAGGGGCCGAATGTGAGTTGGTGTCCGTAGTTTCCATAATCCTTAGGTACTTACACAAGGTGACAGTGAAGGGAAGTCTCACTGTACCTGGGACATACATTGGTCAAACTCACTTGGGCTCCTTGGAGGGTAAATCCACAATTACTGTGTGGAAGCTTGCACCAAGGTGAAAGTCCGTTAAGCAGGTCACCATTGTAACTGTTCCACCATATCCTATCCCCTTCTTGACTTGATCATGCGACGTTGGATTTCATCACCAACTAGTACAATCATCGAGAGAAGTCTTGTTTACTTGGTTTTGATTCCTAGATTTTATTAGCGTATGCTGTTTCTTTTTGTTAGTTGGCCCTAGATTTTCAGCGTGTACTGTTATTCTCCAAAATTGATCCTGTAGATGATAAAGGTCTTCGCTAGTTGCGTAGGATGCAAGGGATGCCTCCATAAGGCTACCAACCCTTACCTCCTAACCCTCCAAAAGACAACTATCGTGGAGAGGTAAAAAATCAATCTGACGTTGGGAGTGTTGTTGCTCCTTCGTTAGACAATTCAAAAGGCGCTTTGGTTATGGTTGAGAATCCCACTCCTCACACTACATCTGTGTCAGTATCCCCTCTCGAACCAATTTTGCTTCGTTTAGACTCCCTTGGGAACGTCATGGACGAAGAGGTCCCACAGTTACCTGAGAGATCTTTTACAGAAACATATATGGGATCCACAGAACCACCCTTTGGTGATGAGTATAGGACTCCTATTCATCCTACCACTACAGTAGATAAAAATCTGGCACATGCTCTTTTTGTATGGAGGACATCATCAGGACGTGATCTCTATGAGAATTTTGAATCCTTTCAATAACCCTTTAATCCTCATGACCCTCCTATTGAAAGTCGGCCATCTGGTCAAACTATGAATCACCCCATCGATCAGGTCATTAACCCTATTGTTGCATCAAAACAAGTCCATCCTAATGCTGGACTCATCACCTCTACTCATTCCCAAGGCACTTCGATCACTACCCTTGTTTTAACAAAATTTCACTCTACAGCTCCACATGTTCTGCATGATCCTGTAGGGACATCTTTTCACCCGAGAATGTAGACCCTTGCCAAACAAATACAACTGACTGGAGGGAAACCACCATCTAGTGGACCTATCCCTCTTGGAAGACCATCATCTTATGGCGGGCCTACCCCTCCCGGGGGACAACCCCCTTTTCACATTCTTCCTGGAGGGAAACCTCCCTTTGCTAGTCATACCCCGGTCGTTAATCCACCACTGGCAGGGGGGAAACCTTCGTCTACTTGGTACCCTTCACAATCCTGGGGAATATCTTCCAAAGGCACATTTACCCAACCCCTTATTGGGGGGAACTCTTATCATAACCCATAAGGAGGAGTATCAAATTTTGTTCCTTTTGGACTGGCTTATGGACAACCTTATCTGGGCAACATCCCAAACACCACCTGGAGTACTCAAGGACAACAACCTTATCCTCCCCATGGGTCTAATGTGTATACGCCTCCAGGATCTACTCCTTACCCTCCTTAAGGGAATAATGTTCATCCTCTTTCTGGACAAGCAAATCACCCGGCTTATAATGCTTAGAACCCACCAGGTTGTGCAAATGTTTCTCAGCCATCATCGAATCTTGTTTATCCTGGTCAGAAACAACCATATGTAGGAGGAACTACTAGTTACAACTATCCACTTAACCCAGTTTATGGTCCTACTGGTGTTCCTATGCCACACCAATATCATCCACAAATTAACCGACAACTACCTTTCCTTGCAACTCTAGATCTCCTAGACTTGTCTTGGTTAACTAATGATCCTATTTTTCATTCCCTGGGTTTGCCAATTATTCTAGCTAAACTTCCTTCTGATATTCTGAAATTTGACGAAAAATATGGAGAAGATCCAAATAACCATGTGATGAATTTCCATTTGTGGTGTTCATCAAACTCCCTCATGGATGATTCTATACGTTTGCGTCTTTTCCAGCGAACACTTACTGGCTCTGCAACAAAGTGGTATATTGAACTACCATGTGCTTCTTTTCATGATTTCAACTTCCTTTCCATGTCTTTCCTCACACACTTTAAACTACCTATTCGCTATGAGACGGGTACTGAACTCTTTATCTCCCTTCATCAAACTGAATCTGTGCATATCTCTGACCATATTCATGAGTGGAGACGACGATGAAGGATGATCAAGGTAATCATTCTTGACATATTATTGGCGGAGTGGTTTACTAAATCACTTTTACCCCCGATCGCTCACGATGTCTCTATGAGTGGCACAATCACCAAGGAAGAAACCATTGCTCAGGCTCAGCATTTAGATTTGGTTTAGTCACAATATGGTACTCTGTATGATTTGCTTCCAAATGATGCTCGAGCTAATATCGATCCATCCAAGCCGTCATTCTCATCTCATGCAGACGGTGTTATCGGTTCCATCAAAACTCAATCTACTTCCCAATCAACCACACTCTCCTCTGCCTCCCCCCAAACTCAGATCTCTGAGGTGAATACAATTCAATCTTCCCCTTCACAACAATCCAAAGTCAACAAGAAGACAAAAAAAAATAAAAAAATAGTAATAACAATGAACAACCAAAGAATCAAGCTCAAACACCTGCTACCGAAAGGCAACCACAACGGAAACTGAAATTCCCATGTGTCATTTGTGGTGGTGATCACTACACTCAATACTCTCCACATCATAATGAAGTGGCCAAACTTTTCCAAGGAAATTCACAACCCGCTGTGCTTACTCAACTTTTTCCATAGCAGCAATCCATGGTTTCTCAAACCCCCTCTCCTGGGGGCAGTTCTAGCCATCCTCATGATGAGGCCTCGACAAGTGCACATATTTATATGTTTAATGAGATTAATTTGACCACTCTCTCTAAGACATATGACACACGAGGTAACCCTAACAAAGGAAAGGTCACTAACAGTACTGGTACTTTACCAGATCCATCGCCATCCTCCGCTAGTGCTCCATTGGTTAATCCTTCGTCTGGATCACTTCAGATTGAGAAACCTATGTTCAACTCTATCTTACGCCCTCCTAAGAGAACTAGCCGAAAATCTACCTTTAATCCTAGTTCACGTGCCGCCCATAACTACAACATTGTTGAAGATTTGGCTCAAGCACCATGTGCTATGTCTGTGTTAGAAGTTCTATAGCACTGCCCCAGTCAACGTAGAACTCTCTTGGCCACTATTGGCACTATTGATCCTGAGTCATCCAACCATATAATGTTTAACTTGGACAATTGTGCGTCTCAATTCTCCCACCAACTTGCTTTCCAAGTTGATGTTGTTGTTCACAATCAAGAAATCCACCGAACTATTTTGGATGAGGGAGCCTCAACTTATGTCATGTATTTATCATGTTGGAAAGGTTTATAATCACCCGCACTTAACAAGTCCCCAATGATGTTACCCGCCTTCGATGGGCGAGGTTTTCATCCCCATGGAATTTACAGTCCCTGCCCATCCAATTAGGTGGAAAAACTGTCACTGTTGATGTCGAGGTGGTCAATTCTCCCCTCGATTACAACTTGTTACTTGGAAGAAGTTGGTTTTATTCTATGAATATCATTGCCTCATCGGGTTTTCGATGTGTACAATTTCCTCATTAGGGTAAAATTGTCACTGTTGATCAGTTATATTTCTGCACAACCAATGCTCGCACTCCCGCTACCAACAACATTCCTTTCTTGGGATATCACAAGATCACATATGAAAGCATTGGTGTTGTCTTACTGAAATATTCTACCCTCATGGGTACCTTCCCTACACCACTTCCACCGACTACACATCATAATTCCAATGTCGATATGATTTTGACCGTGGCTTATTAATATTTGGAATCATTTGACCCTTGGGTTGTACCTAGTCCATTGGAATTCGATGCACTAGGTGACACCGTACCACTTAGTCCAGTTGAAACATCATACGTTTCTATCCAATCTGCTTCTCCCTCATTGGATGACCAACATCTATTGGCACCCAAAAGTTGCTCGATGCCATCACGGTTAAATTCCTTGTCATCTGCGATCAACTACATTTCCCCAATTTTTCCCTAGGATGCATCTATTATGGAAATGTTGAGCATTGATGAGTTACCTCGGGATTATAACCATCCTCGATCCTCTTTTATTCCCCCTCATGAAGAAATTCAGGAATATATATACTCTATCTCCCCTCATGATGTCAATTTTCTATCGTCTCCCATGCCTTCAACTTCTGATGATTTGGATCCGGTAGTTGACATGGTGATCTCTTTGGTAGGGCTATTGGAGCCTAATCTCCTTACCCCTGACGATACTCTCAACATGTGTCCCTTCCAGATTGATTTTCTTCCATCCAGTGAAGATCTCTTGGAAGTCATGACCGAGTTTTGTCCCTTGACATGGTATCCTACCAGAGTGTTATTCTCTTGGAATCCATGATCAAGGAGAGTCCATGAGCATATTTTTTCTTCCCTGTGGCAAGCTCGTTAAAAAATGAAACAAAGGTCACGAGCACATTTTTTCCTCTCTGTGACAAGCTCGTTAAAAAATGAAATAGAAGCTTTGAGCATAGTTTTCCTCTCTATAGCAAGATTATTAAAAAATGAAAAAACAATTTGGATCCCTGAGCATAGTTCTTTGTCCTGTGTCAAGCTCATTAAAAAATGAAATAGTCACCTCTCTTGAACCTTCATTTCATCCACCCTTATCCTTTTTCTCCATCTAGTAGAGAAATTGGTGACAAACTCAAAGTCGGTGAATGAATTGAAGCTTGGAGGGCATGTCTCCAGCCTTTGATGATCATTCTGGAGTTAAGACACTAGCTTTCAAGTTGGGGGAATACTGAGCTTAGTCTTTGTTCTTTATCATGCTCGTAAATCCATGAGAATGCAACCGGACAAAATTTTATCTCTTTTTTGGACCTGCATGGATAAACAAAAAAGGAACTCCCTGGAGTCATCTTTAAGCTCTTTTCAGACTCTCTAAACATGAAAATATTGTTGAGTGATCTTGCTTCCTTTCCCACTCGTTAAAAGGTTTGAAAGGCCATCTTTCAAGTGATAATTTATCTCTTTTTCAGCCTTGCGAGACTAACATTACGAAAAATGACAAAATTGGAGTCATCTTTAAGTTGTTTTCAGACTCTCTAAATATGAAAAACCACCAATTTTACATTATCTGGACTCGTTAAACAATCATACATTGAAGGGCTCATATGAGACCGAACCCTTACTTCTTCCTGTTCACTAAACAAAGGAAGAGGGACTTACTGAAGGTGAGTCATATCGAGCATCTGTTACCCTCCTCAAGCGTGTTAAATTAAAAAAAGGTACTCGTCTATCTGGATGGGGGAAAAATTGAAAGAAGCAAGCCATGAAGTTTTTGAGAACACTACCAGTAGATCTTACGGTTGCCCTTGAACATGACACTTTGTTTTTGCATGCATTTTAATCCGCTGAACCTCTGCACTGAGCCAATCCTATGAGTTTCTTTTACTCCTTTGGGTCACCTGATGAAAGTCACAACATCCACTACATCATCAAAGTTTTGGTCCATGTCAAGTTTCTGATGTTGTGCCTTAATGTTCAAGGGAAGTATCTTCCTCGATATTCAACCATCAAAAATATCCTTTTTCAATACCCATGTCAGTCCATGTTCATTTGATCTACCAATTACATCTCTGTGTCAGTTTCGTATCGTTGATGGGGGATACATCAAAGCCCTCCTTCGACGAGTCTATTTCTATCGACTTCAACACATTATCCAGGAGTTAGACTTAGAAACTAGTTAGTACCTTGGGATCTACATGCCTCAATGGTAGGCCTCTTTGTGTCCGACAGTGGGTTTACATCACTAACCCCTAATTGGATGATTCCAAGGAAAAACAAGCTTATGAATTGGTGAAAGATCTGAAATCTTTTTGAGTTTATATTCTTCATTCCAAAATAATTACACATTTTCCTAGCAACACAATGAAAGAGATTCTAAATCAACCTGACATAGATGGAGAAATAAGTAAATGGATAAAAAACATCCAAGAATATGATTTGGAAGTAAAACCAACAAAATTGATTAAAGGACAAGGCTTGGAAAAACTTTTAGCTGAATCAAACTGCAAAGTCCTTGGAATAAATCAGATTATAGACATAACAAAACATCCTTTAGTCGAGTATGAGGGGATAGATTTGCAACAACCCTTGGTAAAAATTCATGATAAGTTTTCTTCTTCTCCCTCGTACAAAAACATTGTATTTTACTTTCAAAATATTGAATATCCATATGATTTCAGTCAAGCAAAATCTAGATCTCTTAAACTTCAAGCAATTAAGTATTGTATAATGAATGAAAATATTTATTGGAAATCCCTTTTGGGATTTTTTCTTAATTGTATTGTTGAATATGAGACTGTAGGTATCATAGATGAATTTCACAAAGGCATCTGTGGAGGACACCATGCTTGGAGAGCGTCTGCATATAAAATATTGAGAGGTGGCTATTACTGGCCAAAATGTTTTTATGAAGTAAATGCAAAGGTTAGAGCTTGCAGGGAATGCCAATTTTTTGCACGTAAACAAAAACTTCTGTTGTTACCATTGGTTCCCATAAAGGCTGAAGCTCCTTTCCAACAATGGGGTTTAGAATTTATAGGTGAAATTCACCCCACTTCAAACGCTCAACATAGATGGATTTTGACTGCAACTGATTACTTTTAAAAATGGGTAGAAGCAATTCCTACCAGATTTGCTATTGATTTAGTTGTAATCAAATTCCTTGAAGATAATATTTTAGCTAGGTTTGGATGCCCTAGAAAATTCATAACTGATAATGCTCAAGAATTCAAGTCCCTAGCTATGATAGATTTATGTCAAAAGAATAATATCATTCTTGTTCATTCAACTGCCTATTATTCTCAGAGTAATGGATTAGCTAAGTCATCAAATGATAGTCTAATGAGGGTTATCAAGAAAATGTTAACTGGAAATAAGAAAGCTTGGCATTCTCATTCGAAATTTGCACTATGGGCCAACATAATCAACACTAAAAGGTCTACATGTATGTCTCCTTTTCAATTGATTTATGGAATTGCTGTTGTTTTCCCTATTAACCTTACTCTTCCCGTGATGAAATTGATGTAGGAGTCTGAGAAATAACCTAATGACCTTACTATAAGAATGAACCAATTGATTGAAGTACAACAAACCAGAGAGAAAGTTGATAAAAATTTTCAGGAATATCAAGACAAGATGAAAGCTATCTTTGATAGAAGAGAAAAACAGAGGAATTTTTCCCATGGTGATCTAATACTAAAATGGGATAGTAGCAGAGAAGATCCAGACAAATATGGAAAGTTTGATCATTTATAGTTGGGACCCTACAAGATTGTTGTGGTGGAGGGAAACAATTCATTTTCCCTTGAGAATTTGGAAGGAAATATGTTGGAATTGCCTGTGAATGGGCAGTTCCTGGAACATTTTATTCAATTTTAAATTTTCATTCTTCCACTCATTGTATATAGTTGATTTTCTTATTTTTTTTATTGAAGATATTTTTTTTTGTTATTTTTGTTTCAAAAAAAAGAGGATTGAAATAAATTTGGGTTTATCAAAACAAATAAAAAATAAAAATATTATTTCTCTTTTTAATTAGAAAAATTTGTTATTAATTCTCCTTTGAAAAACAATCTCTTGTCTTCTCAAAATTTGAAAAAAATCTTGATAAAACAAACTGTCTTAAACCATCGATTAAGATTTTAATGTGTTATCTAAAAACTAGAAAGGAGAATATTTTAGTACACTCACTAAAGTTGAAAAGGCATGTTTTAGGTAATCTCTTTCTAAGTAAAGGATTTAGAGACAAACTTGTAGTTTGTTGTTTTACTCAAGGTATATTACTAACTAACACATTTTGGAAAGAATAGAGCTATATCTGAGGGAATGAAAAAACCTATGAGTACACTTTATAACTCATGCATATCTGATTCATTCTTGATTAATATACATCATCCCTTAAATGTCAAAAAACATATTGATTTCCCCCATCTCCTATAAATCTGCCAAACAAATTTAAAGAGATGGTGAAAGGAAATTCAAGTGGGAAATGCAGGTATCTTCACCAGGGCTATGGATGCTCGTTGGCGGTGAAGCAAGGCCTGTGATGTCAGAGTGACTACACCATAGGTTATGAACGCTTTTTGGTAGTGTAGCAACACTATGAGAATGAAGAGGAATGCCAATTAATATCTTTTTTATAATACTCAACTAAAATTAGTTTTCTCATAAACAAATTTGTTCTGACCTAAATATTCTTTGAAATATTAAAGGCCTTGAAGCATAAAACACTAGTTACAAATTTGACTCCTTATCCAAAATTTAGATTTTACCATAAACAATTGTAGAGTAAAGTTGAATGAGTGAAATATTTTTATCTTTTATGGTCATATTCTATATAAACATGTCGGATTATGAAATTGGTAGTCATTCAGTTTCTTCAATCATAGATTGATCTTATAAGTGAGAAGGAAATATTTTGTGATTTCACGGAGAAAAACATCATTCACTATGACCATGTCATTAGTTTCACGTAGAGTAATGAATCCACAACCCAATGAAATGAACTTAGTCTACATGTTCTTTAGTGTCTTATAGGGAGACACAATCCCCAAATGGAGCAAGATGTTGTAACATAGTCCAAATTTTATAAATTTCCATGATTTACAAGTTAGGGTTGATAAAAACATTTAGTCTTACAAAAATAAAATAAAAAACAAAAAATATATAAAATAATAAAAATAAAAATAAAATTAGTTTAATTTGAATAAATACAATTAATTCTCTTTTTTATAGGATGTTTACCTTAGAAACATTTTATTTTATTTTAATAAAACCAAGGTTTATTATAAACCTTTGTTACATAATTTAACCTCATTTAAGTTCTATATTTTTGTTATTTAACCTTTTTTATTTTGTTATTACATAGTTTTTATTTACTAAAAAGTGTCTATTTCTTGTAGATTAGATCATGCTCCTGAATCGTCAGATCAACGGTCCACAGTGGATTGCAGCTCCCCCGCATGCTC
>ML800467.1:83371-101137 GCA_009831015.1 Picea engelmannii | reverse complement strand
GGGGAGACTTTACCTGAGTTATGATCTGTGAATTATGGCAATCAACATCTTCCACGGGTAAACCTAATCCTTTTAATCCTTTATGTTGTCGTTACTAAAATGCATCCATCTCAACCTACATAAAGTTAGAAAGATACAAAATCCATAGAGGAAGATATTGTAGATAAAGATAAGGATGTTTTTTTATCTTGTCTTGTGTTTTGATCCCTCTTAGTTATACCACCAGGAAAACCATTGTTTTAGGGATTTGGTTGACCATTATTATGCATGGGAATCCGACCTCGCCAAATTTTTAGTTCCCTAGGTATATCATTTATTGGAGTTTGTAGTTTGGTTCACTGAGAATTATGTCCCATCCAAGAGATCCATAATTTCCATAGCTGGTTTGGTTCTCATTGAATTAATTTCACAGAATATTAACGAGATGATGAGATGGCCACTGTATCTCGATAGAGAACCACTAAATGAATTAGTAGCCGCCAATTTTTTCAGAGAATTGGAATCAAAAGAAATGGTTACCTTGTTATAGTCATATCTATGTACAAATATTGATGTTTTGGGTGATAATTCCATCATTCCATCAAATCTCTTTCCCGATACTTCTCCTAAAATTGTTTCTATGATTTCTATGATATTGGGGAAAAAAGATGATTTGATAGTTGATGAGTTTGTGTTAGGTATTATAGTTTCAATATGCCCAATTAAAACCGAACCTGCGACTGAATTTAATTATGCCCAATTCTTAGCAGATCAAATCCACTACCAACTTTCTGAATTTGAATCTCTCAAAAGCTTCAGATACCAGTCTTACCCGGTTCACCTTTTTATATTTACACAAGTATTTCATTTTATGCATCTAGGGATAAAGATTGAAGATGATCTTGGTAACACAACTTCAATTACTCACCATACTTCTCTGATTATGAAGAAACCTTTGAATGGTGAATTTCCAGAGTATGTTGATCAGTTTTTGTCTAAAGCCTACCAAATCATACACAATCAAGTTCGTCCTAGAATCTTTCTTGAGTGAAAAAAACTATTACATTTAATCCCAGACAAAAGAGTGGGAGACTGGTATATCTTTGAACGTTATACTAAAATCAAGGTTTATGGTTGTCAACTTTCTCCCTTTCATTTGCCTGTTTTCTTGACCCCAAGAATTTTTTCTCTTGAATATGTTAGGCAAAGATTGAACTCTGATGAAATTCACTTTGTGCCAAATAAATACAAGGTAACTTTTAAATTGAAGAAGGAGGTAGGTCCTTTTATTGTCAACACTAGATCAACACTGCAGGTGACAACAAAGATGCTTTCAACTCTAAGATTACAACAGGGAGAACCATGGAATTATGACCCCCATGGAATAATTTCATCAAAAATAATATCACATGGGCATATTCCTTATCAACATCAAGAAAAAGAGCATCTGGAGCTATTGATAAATCAAGACAGTTGGCAAGATGTGCATGATATTTTACAGATCCATGGTAAAGCATATGATTATTCAGTAAAGTCTCCAATCACACAAACACCACAACAATTTTAGAAGACATACAAATGGAAAAATTCAAAACCTACCTCAAAGAATTCAGAGATAGGAGAAGAAGGACCAACAAAAGGAGCAAAAAAAAGTAACAAACATCTCCATTGATCTAAATGATGTTCATCCTTTGGATAAATTTGACTTGCACAAACAAAGTGAAGAAATGATAAACATCGATTCCATGATAGCTAATATTGGAATCAAGAAAATCCAAGCTATAAATGATAAGCTCAGGACTCAGTTAAAGAAGGAAAAGTTGGCTACTAGGACCATACATATAAGAGTGGAGGAGCTAGAACAATGGATAATATAACTTGGAGTTAATCCAAAAGATGAGGCATCCATTCAAGTGTCGATAAAAACAAAGGACACATAAATCCAAGTTCTAAAGAAAAATCTTAAAATCCCATGAATTGAGCATGTATAGACCCAAAAACTACAAGAAATCCAGGAAGAGAAAGATAAACTTGTGAAGAAAAGTGTAGAGATGGGAGAACATATAGAAATGTATGAAAAGCAGATTGAAAATTTAAAAGGATGGTCTTCTTATCTTTAAACAGTAGAAACATTAGATCCAATAGCTGGACTATCAAGGGCATTAGTAGATCTGAACATGAAAGGTGTTGAAATTGAAAGCTTAAAAAAAATAAATCTTAGAGCAGAAAGAATAAATAAAAGACAAAGACAAAGTTATTACAAAATATCAAAAACTTAATTGTAAGATGTTAACTGATATGGAACATATGAAGAATCAATTGTTAGGTAAACCATATTTTATGGGATCCAAATATCTCATTTGGGATGAAATCATCAGTGAATTAGCCAAGATTTGGGATTATTTCAAAATAATAGATGATGAAATTTTGTCGATAGATGAAGCAGATGATGTAATCCAGAAGTCATTTAATGAATTAGGAACAAGACCACAAGTTGCCACTCAAATCATAAAGTTCCTAAATTCCATTTCGAGAAAAACATTATCAAGAAAATGTGTTAATGATAGAACAACAATGATGATGGAAAGTGAAATAATTTTCACAAAGAAGAATCTAATACAACAAGCTCAAAATGAATGCATAACATTGAAAAGGAACGTGGAATATTTTTCCAACAAATTTGAGAATTTAGTGAAGACAGGGTTACCTTCAGCTTGGGATAAAGATGGCAAGTTATTGTCATATGAAAACTACAGAAAAAAATTTGATCATTTCCAGGGAAAAAGATGATAATTTTCAAAATATGGTCAATACTCTAAGAGGTCAAACCATTGTTGACCTACTCATAGATGACTTCTATCTTTTATGGAAGACAAAGAACTTATTTTCACATATCCCTACATACAAAATATACACTAAGTTGGACATTGCATTAAGAAAAATGAAATCATTCAGTTATCCTTCATATGCGACATGGAATCTCCTCCTCCAACCGTTGGCAAGATGAATCACTAAAGAAGATGGAGAAAATTAGGATTTGACTCCTCCAACTGTCTTATTTTCAAGGAGTCAAAGATTTTGCTGTATCTCAATATTCTAAGAAATAGGATCGAACAAACATTTTTGGTTTCGACCTAACTTGTATAAATGTTCACTAGAACTCAATGAAAGTGAGCTTTTTGGCCGAAGCTTAAGCTTTAATAAAAATTCTGCAAGTTTTCAAGATTCAAACTTTTATGTTTCAAAATATGTGATCTCTCTCCTTGTTTTATTTCCATGCTCTTAAATTCTTATTAAATGTATCTACTACCATGACTGTGATGACTTAGTACACCAATTACCATCATAACACTGCAAATGTATCATTAAAAGTTACAGATTTCTTCAAATATACTGTGAGTATAAAGAAGACCCATGATTACATTTTATTATTCCTTTTGAATTAAAAAGAAGTATTCCTTTTTCTCAAACTATATTATGGTTTAAGATACATAATCAAACATCATTCTTCTTGCTAAAAGTTTAGGTAATATTTATCAGAGGATACATTGTTTTAATTTTTAGTTTGTTTTCGCTAAATTCTTCTTTCATCTTTTAAAGTTTTAATTGTCTGGAACATAGAATTATTTGCCTTCTAATCTTAAATATTTAAATATTCAAAGACTAAAGATACAAGCTTAAATTAACAACAAAAAGTACTCCATTTTAGGACAGATCCACTAAAAACAAATCAACCAATCTAATGAATGTCTTGGCATAGTTTCCTATCCAGAAACATCTCAAGGGTTATAACACATTGTTAGAAAAAAACACATTTTACATAGTTATCCACAATTTCTATGAATAAAAGTTGTATATTCGAAAATCTAATTCAATTTCCTACATTTCATCTTCTTACACCATATTCAAATTCATTGTAAAAGTACCTTGAATAATCCCTCCAAGTTAATAGATTTTTTTTTACATGTTTTCATTGCCACTAACGTGTCATGAGAGACCATCATTAGCTTTCACATACCCATATAATAATAGAGTAGAATATTTCAGCTTGGATATCTATTAATTGTTATAACTTTTAGTTACTCGTCACTTTGCTTGTTCCTTGTTGTTGCACCAAATGATGCACAACCATAAATCCAACAGTAGCAAAATCTAAGGACAAATGACTTCACTGGCATTTCAAAGATCCATCCCCTACATAGAATGAAATGGTATATCTATAACTCTCTGATCTAAATTATGTAAATAAAACTTTTTTTTTTTTGTTGGTTACCTATGCTCTGTTTTCTAACAATCAATGCTAAAAATTGCTTTAAAAAACTTTCAAAGTTGTTAATGACAGATAGAAAAATGAGCAGCAAGAAAAAAATCTGGTTATTGATAGATAAATCACAATTTCTTCTGCAATGGAATTAGCTACTTCTTACAACTTAGGAATTACTAAAAGTGACCAACCTCAAGAGAAAAAAGCCAGCCTAGTTCTGTTCCTATTTGGAGCAATGGTTTCCCACTACCACACTCTCCAGTTGAAGTGGACAATTCGATCTGGTTTCATCCACTGTTAATTTTATGATTTACTATGGAGTCTTCACCCTATCAATTCAATTATTGAATACAAAATCTCCCTTTCCCCTTTCTCCATGATAATCCATAACTTAATGGGATTGGAGGACACTAGGAAAACTTAGAAGTTATGCCAGGGGTAAAATCAATCTCTAAAGTTTCGACACGATCAACTTACTTATATATATGTATAGGTTTTTTATGTACATAGAACTTCAAGTGTTGCAAGACAATGAAACACATGGCTAGCATGCCAACAACCAAACACTCACACCACAAACTTAGTTATCTATAATAGATTGATATAAGCACATTGAATGAAAAATTATTCGTAACAATTGATGTTTTGGCTTTTCCTCTCCAAGAGGCCAAATAAGACCTAAAAAGTTTTGATTGAGTTAAAAAATTGTTGTAAGAATTTGACATGTCTATAAAAAGTGTTCAATGTTAAATATTTGGGTTAAATGAATTGATTCAGGTGCAAAACTATTGACAACAAGCCACTTAAGAGGACTAATAAGGTGAACACGCATATGATTATAAAAAGTATTTGATGTTAAAACTTTAGGTTAAATGCATTCATTTACGTGTGGAACTATTGATGACAAGACATTTACAAGGACTAGTAAGGTGAACAAGCATATGATTTTCTTAAAATATGTATCGAGTTAAAATCCTATTGTTGTACCGAGGCACTCTACAACCTAGTATGGAGGACATACTATTATGCACATACGTACATACCGTTACATTAAATAATAATCATAATAATAAAGAAAACAAGTCCATATTAAAAGTTTCAAATAATAGAATTAAGATATATTATTAATTTAATTATTAAATAATTTATAAATATATGATTAATTTAATATTTATAAACTAGCCTTGATCCATCTTAAATATGAATCTTTTAAGCATCGAGACGTATCAAATCTCTCGAGGTGCAAACCTTTCCTCAAGTTTTGCACTCTAAAAGAAGTTTGCACCTCAAGATATTTGATCCCTCGATCCAGGTTTAAGATGGATATAGGTTGGTACTATAAAAATTGAGATCCAATTGAATAAATGATTTTAAAAATACTATAAATATGTAATTATGATATGATTAAATGATTTTAATAATTCTATAAAATGGATTTAAATGTAACAATTATTGTAAAGAGATTGAGATATGAATCATATTTGTTAGAGAGAGGCACAATCAATCATAAGTGTTAGACATAGGCACCGTACTATCACCAATATGGTCCAAACACCAATAAGAGAAAGGATGTAGATCTTGGTGTCTTCACTTGATAGTTAAGGGAAACCATGAACCAAGGGAAAAAATGAAAAGGGAAGGTAAAATATCCACTAGATTATTCAATTGAAATGGGTTCAATGCTTATTTATGGTTGATTTTTCTTTTATAAGGTAAATTTATTAGGTTTCCAAGTGCTCTATTGTAGTTAGAAAGAAAAATTGGACTAAAATTTAAACCTAATTTACCTCCTAATTAAACTATGTGCTCTAGTTAAAAAAGTGGAAGGAAATGAACCAAAGAGAAATTAAAAGACATGATAAATGCCTCCTAGGATTCAAAATACTTGAATTGATTGAATAAGAGTCACCAAAATGTTGAACCACCTGCAACACTCCATAATGCTAGATCCTCTGGCAAAATACTTCAACAATGTCTCCCAAACAAAGCGATATATATAACACAAGATCTATCATAAAATTAACATGAAAATATATTACAAAATATGACACATTGAGTGTTCCCTCAACTGTGAGGTGCTCTCCCTATATCTTGTGTGTCGATAACCTCACTTGGAGTGAGATTTAAAAATATCCAAGTAAACCACATATGAAGAAACTAGAGATCCAAGCCAACTAGCATGGCAAGTGAAAGAAACCAAAATAATAGACAAAATAAACCTATGAGGAAAATCCTTTGTTGGAGGAGATTTGGAGGAGACAATTAGTCCAAGCAAACCAAAATCTTAATGAGTAAGGAATATTTGTGACATAAATTTGACATAGTACCACACTTTTGAGAGTTTGATATAATCCCAGAACAAATTAATGGTATGAAGCATACTTATAGATATGGAAATGATAACTAACCATTGTGAAAAATCCTCACATCAAGGGTACTCATTCAGGAGTTTGACAAGTGAAATGATAGTTCTCTAGGAAAATTGTGGGGTTTTCACCCTTTTTGAGTTTTTGGGTCCAGGGGTTAGGATTGTACATAGGTGACATCTATGGATCAATCCATACAACCCATGTATTAGGTGCAACAAAGAAAGCATGGAAGGGGAAGGTCAAAGTTAACCCAATAAACCCTTATGTGCACCCTTAAATGGATCTGATAAGGATTGACGCCTTCCAATTAAGGAGTGTATAATTGACCAAGGGATTAAATAAAGTATGCATGCCAAAGTTGATTCAAGTAGAAAGGCAATTTCCAATGGAAGAACACACAAAAATTAGTCAAGGCCAAACAATGATCCTGACCAAGGCTCTAAGGCCTCACATAGGCAGTAGACATCAAAAAGGGGGAAACCACACTCATATGTATATCTCTATATAAGGGGATACAAAAGGAAGGCTAACTATAACTAGCACATATGAATTATCATAAAAAATGGGAGGCCTTATGTCATCAAAAAGTGTTTGGTGCATAGAAGTGCTTAGAAATATCACATACCCTTTGAACAACTAAGGGTTTGTGAGTGATGAGAAACACATACACTATATATTTCCCCCACAGAAGTAGTTGAAATCAATAGAGGGATAAAAATGAGATGCCATGTACAAGAGAAAATAGAAAACACGAATATGAAGGAAAAGAGAAAATAAAGTGTGCAACAATAGAAGATGTAATGATGCAAAGGGAGAAGAAGCCCATAGATAAATGTGGAATGATATGGTACCCCAACGCATGGAGGAAAATGTCTCACATAGTAAGGTCAATCCTTTTAAGTAATCATGGAGGTCCTCTCACCCAAACATCATGATACAAGTGAAGAAGCATAAGAGTTGCACATGGGTGCATGATAACAATCAACAAATGCACTACACGTAGGAAATGTTGGGGGATGGAGCAAACCAATCTAAAATACCGTGAAAGGAAAGAAAAGTTAAACTAAGAAAACACTAACCTATCTTATGTAAAATAAGTGGTATCTAAACTATGAGAGTAGAGTTGTGATATCTATTAAAAGGAAATAAGAATTCAATTAATAAATCAAGACGAATCTAACTACTATGAATGAAAGAACTAAGCTATGAAAGTAAGAAAAGTATAACTACTCCAAGGAAACAACTTAAATCAACAATGAAAACAAGATGTAAAGGGTGTGATACCCACATTTACCTGTATATTTTGTAAGGTGATGAGTGCAATACCTAGACTCACTTGGACTTGTGGCAACCAATATAATGTACGTAGACAAATATAACCAACAAATCAAGGGAACAAAGTGGCATTTTCCTTGAGAATAGGGACAATGGGGCATCATCCACTCTCTCGAGAGGAGAGGAGATGAGACAAAGGTAGAAGATGAAAAATAAATATAACTTTGTACCTCATGATAGGGGGAGGACAACATGAACACCATCAAAAAAAGTAAATAACCATGTTAGTCTCCTTGTGGGACCATGGAACCAACAATATTGAACCAACAAAGAGGGTGACGATGATGACCTCAAATGACAAAGGTAAGACATAAGAGAAGAAGGCTCCAAAACAAAAAAGAAACAATAGTAATTCACAGAATAAACTATGCTAGTGAAGGCATTGTTATAAGAAAGGGGCCACTTCTCAAATGATATTTGGGGGAGAACAAGAAGAAAATCATGGCTACCCAAAGGTAGGAATAAAAGGCAGGAATAAAAGGGAATGTTGCATCAAGCAGGGAATGAAAGAAAAAGTGGGATGAAAACCTACCTTGAACATCCCAGGAAAAGAGGTAGGAGAAATACTTTCCCCAAATAGGGGGAGAATAAGAAGTGCAAAAGTAACATGTTGTGTCAGGCACCACAACCCTCCATTTTCTTGTAATTTACTTGCAAATCCCTTGCCAAGAAAATTGAGCCCCTTTATTTTTGGCTTTGAAAACTCTTCAACTTGCAGCTTCTCGATGGATTATTCCTCCCACTCTAACATGCTCTTCAAGCTTCATAATTTGGCTAAGTATGGATCTTTCGACTTTAAGCACTCGAGAACATTTCAGGTGAAATCTTTGGGTTTTCGGGTGAGTTAATGTAAACTCCTCTGATGCACATCGAAGGAGTTACCACAAAATCCTCCTATATACATTGGAGGAGTTCCCTCCAACCTCACCGAAAACCATTGGAAAACTTCTTGTTTTTTCCTCAGACAAGTATTTTCCTTTGTGCAAGTTGTTTCCTTCTCCTTCGATGAAGTATCAAGACCTTTTGTGACAATTCCTATGATTTGCATCAGAGACTTTCCCACAAAGTCCTCTATTTCATATCAAGGAATTTTAGTTGACTCCGTCGGTTTGTTCTCAACATCATATCATTTATTTAATGCACCCCAACACTATAAAAGAAGCCCTTCCCCCCTCATACCTTCACCTTTGTTCCTCGAAAGATTAAAAGTGAGGACCGGAGCATTTTTTCCATCGATTTTACAAAGGAGCAGGGGTACCAAATCCAACTGTCCACTACTCTCCACATGTCGATGAAATGATAGGTCAGCCCTATTCTAGCCATTCCTCCTCTTTCTTTTCACTGGTAGAGTATTCTAGGGTTAGGGTTTTATTTACTCTGTTGGTTTTATTTTGTTTCCCCAAAGACCCAAGTGCCCCCAAGACCTTCATGGAAATGAATATCCACATCTTCCCGTGCCATAACTCTATACTATCTCTCCAACGAGCCATCAATATTACCCTGGATATTTTTAGAACCTTGTCGACTATGCTCGTATAACTCTCAATTAATTATCACCTATGGTATCCCTCTTTAGATTAGGTTTACCTTGTGTTTTTTGATTAGGTTTACCTTATATAGAATCAAACCTCACTATCAAAAAACACTTTTCTTATGATCACACCATTTCCTTCGAGGTATTACGTTCTAGGATAAACAACCATCTCAAGCGAGAAACCTGCTCTAGGACTCGACTTCGTTTGCATAACTTTGGGAATTTTGGCACTTAACCATACCGTTGGGGTTTGGATCTCAAAACGCTTAGTCCAACTGGAAGCCATTACATGAGCTCTATCGATCCCCTTCAAAAGTTTCAAAATAAACAATTCTAGCACTTTCAGAAAGGTTCACCTTTTCCCATTGAAAGACTTAAGGGATTTTGGTCGACAAACATAGCATGAAATCTATATTCAACAACCTTTGTGTTAAAGCCTCTGGTGCCATAAGAGAAGTTTACAAAAATTCACTTGATCACTTCGGAGGAGTTAGCTCCAACTTCATCGGCTCAACACTTTCAAAGACCCTATCACAAACATCCCTAATCCATTCAAAACCATTCATAAGATTGTCTCCAATGTACATCAAAACCTTTTTTACCAACTTCCCTGATAGATGCACATTGCCGACCTTTTCATTAACTTACCCGATGTTCATCAGAGCAATTATCACTAAATCCCCCGATACACTAAGTAAATCATCTATGAAGTTAATGTCAATCTCTCTTATTTGCACATGGACCATTCATAGTACTTCACATCAACTCCTCCGATACATCAGAGGAGTTAACATTAACTTTGTCGATTCTTCATGACTCCTCTTCATCGACAAAATTGACACTAACTTGTCTGATCACTTTGGAGGAGTTGTTACAAGCATTTTCGGTCCCAACGACGATATTCCCATCAACTTTCCTGATGCACACGTAAACCTATCGATAATTTTCACACAAACTCTTCCAATGTATACATTAAACTATTGAAGCAGTTGACATGAACCTCTCCCATAACCATTGGAACAGTTCATAAGAACTGCTCCGATTTTGGCCTTTTGAAACTCTTTTAAGCTGGTTTCTTCTCCATCTCTCACCAAAGTGCTCACCATGCCTTCTATTGTACTTTCATCATCGGATGACGATCTTCTACCCAACATCAGCTCAAGTGAATTCTTGGGTATTTAAACATACTTAGACATATTAGTTTTATGTATCGGTTATGTTTTATTTTCACTGATCTCACCCTTACCTTGCAAGTTCAGACATGTCTCCGAGGAAGAAAACGACTAATAAAGTACCTTCCACTGAGGCCTCTGGAAGCGTCTGATAGATTGAAGATGAACCAGACACTCCTAGGTCCATGCACAATGATACATATGGATTCTTGGATAAGGGAGAAGTGGTTCTTAGATGGGAGGACATGTATCAAATGTTTAAAAAACAAAATTTTTCCACTAATGTCAATGACCAAGATCAACTTAAGATTTTTAAGAACATTAGAAGGTATGGGATATTTAGAGTAGAAGCTCGTGCTAGTGTTTTTCCTTTCACTGATGCTATCACTTGGATATTGAAACATGTGGATTTGGAAAACATGTATGTCTACAATGCTACGGGACAACCCATAGCGTCATTTTAAAGCACAGACCTGGCCAAATGTTATCACCTGGAAAAAGGGACCAAGAAGATATACATTGAACTTCTCGGGGGGTTCAAACATATATCTAGGGATCTATGCTCCACCTGGCACAAACCAAACAAAGTGTTCAAAGTCAAACACACTGATGGATATCCCACATCATCTCTTAGAAGACCTTATCAATACATGGTGGCCATGTTCTGCAGGTTGTATGAGGAGGAAGACACCTCCAATTTTTCCCTATCATACATGCCATTAATATACTACTGTGTGAACAAAACATCATTGTTCAACCGGGATGACATCCTATCAACAAACTTGACAGAGGCCATCACTAGTATTGTAAAATCTTAGCTTGGGACCTTCCCCAGTTTCCATATATCTTCATATCTCATGGACATAATGTGCATAGCCCACCAGTACCCAAAGATGGGTTGGGCATGGAAGCCAAATGACCCAACCATTCATATATACTTCCAAGTTCTCTAGGAGCACAAGTACAAGACTGAATACCAAAATATTTGCGAGCACTTCCTAGCTCCACTGTATGAATTCATCTTCTACACACCCGCTCCATGCATGATTGATAAATCCATCGTCATCATCAAAAGAATTGGAAATTAGTACCTAATGGAACATGACACCTACATTAGAATGTATGGAGCCATGAGATCTCCTCATTTATTGCCTCAATTCGTACTGTATAGGTTAGTTCTTCAAGAAATGGCATATCAAACGATAATCCATGGAGTCAGTGGAATACTCTACAGAGATAAGAAGGAAATATCCCACTCCCACTATACATTTGCACTTATTATTTTTCAAACACTAAACAAGCCCAGGAGGAAGTAGATACTTGACTTTCATATCATTTTGAACAAAGATACCTACTTAATGAGAACTGTGACCTCAAAATGAGAACTTTAGTGCAAAAAACTCATATTGTTGTGTCAAAAACACCAAAATCAACCCTCGTTTCAAAAAATGGTGCTATCAGTAGCACCCTTTTTTGCAGGGTGGTTAAAATTGTGACCTACTTGAGACAATTGCTTTGAGGATGTAACGAACCTCCTCGTTACGACGACAACCTCTTGTAACAAGTGCAAAAATTCTTTTTTTTTTTAAAAGTGTGTGCACGCGTGTACAAGGGAACAAACACATTCGACTCTACGTCACCACCCGACGAATAACAAGACGCAACAACGATGAACACAACAATATGACATAAGACGCACAACAGGTATCTGCATGCATTTAATGATGATCAATCGACTAAAAGTAAGACTGACTACCCACCTGTCCTACCCTGCAATGGTTAGGACCTCCAAGACACATAAGCAATGCTCAAGCTCAGGTTCCCATTGATTTTAATCATTTAAGGTCTCAGGGATGGCGACTATTCTAAGGAACATGGAGGTGTCTGCATTCCCGCCCGACACGACCGACCAAGCATACTGAAGGTTTACCAACCAAGTACAACATTAATTAAAAAGAACAACAATCCCCAACAAGAAGCGCAAGCTAAAACGACTTTAACAACTACCACGCCATTAATCTTGGAAAAAGGGTCAATATCTATGGTCTAAATTGATGCTAAGTACCGATCACTGAATCAGTCTAAGTTTATCATTATTTTACAATCCAATAGCAGGTCGAAAATCAAAATACTGTTAACACTTTATGTTAGCATTGAAATCATTTAAAATTTGCAATTAGGTCAACATGTTACCTAAATTTAGCATTAAGAGACGATCTAAATTAAGGGTTAACAATTTATAAACAAGGTACCAAGTCTTAATAAATAAATAAATCCCTCCTTTAAGTACAAATAAAAAGAATTAAATCCCTTCTTAATTAAATAAATCCCCTTTTTAAAATAAATAAACCCTTCTCTACATAAAGAATAAATAAATCCCTTCCTAAAAATAAATACATAATGAAAGCACCAAGTCAAGTAAATTAATTCCTCTTTAAAATAACCCCTTCTTAAACATCTAAGAATAAAGAATTTCCTTCTTAAATTAATTACATGACAATGGTACCAAGCCAAATAAATTGATTTCTCTTTAAAAACAATCCCTTCTTTAACATCTAAGAATCACCATTTAGAAATCATATTTTCAACTGAACATGCTATTCTCAATAAACATTCCTTAGCATCTTCTAAATTAAATAAACAAACATAAACCTCTTTTAGAATTAGTAATTGAAGACAATACTTTCTTACTGGTCCAATAGTAATTGATGACAGTAATGAAGACGGTAGAAAGTAATGGAAGGCAACAATTGAGGACAACGAGTCAAGATAAAGAAAGTAAATTTCGCTAGGAAAAACGCGAATAAAGGTTTACCCTGCGCAGAAAGGGATTTTTAACAAAAATCTCGGTACTAAATACAGCAGAAGGAAACTCACGGTTATGAGTGCAGGCCAGAAATCAAGGCAACTTAAAGGCGCATGTCGAAAATTTGAAATCAATGGAAGCTAACCTTTTGGCTACTATCTAGCTTGGCAAGTAACCGAAAACCAGAAACAACCTGGAAACCATCCAGGGCGACCTTAAACTGACAGCGTGGAGACACCCTTTAAACATCCCCAAAGGCTGTAAAGAAAGGAAGGACAACGACGCTTCACAAGGAGCTAACCAGAGAATGGAGGAATCAATGGAAAACTAATCCCTGAAGTAGAGAATGGAGCAGGCCAGATGTCAGCGATTGGAGGTAGCTGGGTGTGCGCTGGATATAAATATTTATATTTAATAACACCATTAACACAAAATCAAACTCGGGTAAGGGAAAACCTAAAATCCTTAAATTCATTGATTCTGTGGCTAAAGCATCCCATTTAACATTAATCCTTGAGGTTTGGGGAAATCCAAACGAGTTCAGGTTATAATTAGTCATCAAGGCATTAAATTTGGGTAAACTGATTTTAATTATTCATATATTGAATCGTTAACTCAGATAGAGCTGGAATTCAAAAGGGTAAGTAAGGATTAGTGTTGACACTAAGAATTTCTTGTTGATAATTCCAGATCACAGGCAAAGTTTTCATCTCCACGATAGACGAATTTGCAGTAGCTAAGACAGACGGAAATGTCGTGTCTATGACAGACAAATTTCCACATCTATGAACAATGGAATTGCCAGAACAATTCCAGAAATGAAACTTAGACTTTAACTTAAACTTGAGAAAGCCAGGACGACTTCCATGGTGCAAATGGTGTTTAGAGCGCCTTCAATTTTTATTTATCAAAAATAAACACAGAACAATTTAAAAGGGGTTAAGAACAGAGGTGACGTGCACCAACGTCTTGAAATACAAATAAGGAATAACAAAATCCAGAACTATTGGAAATAATTATCATTATCTCCTGATGTTAATGATCAACATGCCTTCAATGATAAAATCGTCTCTGACTGTTAAATTGTTCTGATTATCAACATTCTCTGAATATTAAACCGTTTACCATACATATGAATCATTGTCCCCTATATTATTTTCATTAACAAGAAACACTATCCAGAATCTCGGCGCATAGTGCATTAAGAATTTCCGTGTGTATTTCATGGAAGGAACACAGGCCTGGGTACATAATTGCAGTTATGTGTAACTTGTGGCTATTAAATAAATGAAGACATACAGAAAGAAAATAAACGCAAACCCAAAAATAATAATTGATGATGCTAACGAAATAGATTACTAGCCAACAAAATGCAGAGGGTAAAGGCGGGTAGTGGAGAGGAACGATATACTAGCCAAATGCTTAGTCACAAAAGGTGCAACGACAGTCAACAACCAAGAACAACATCAGAGGCAGACAGATGAGTTCGCCCTTTTTCTTGCCATCCTCACACAGAAAAGCAGGGCGTTGAGATCCATAGGTCTTTTAACGCCGAGGCGACGAACATAGATCAAGCTCCTGTCCGACTGCTCAGGTGAGGACTGACATTCTAGGAATGAAAGTAAACAAACTTAAGGGACACAGTCAAACACCACAGGGCGGTCATGACATGCGGGAAGACGAAGGTCACGGGGAACAATCAACCAATCACTCAACTAGGCTATAAAATTCAGTCATGAAACCAGATAATCCATTTACCTACTTAAAACACATGTAGATCTAAATCATACATCCTACAACATTCTATCATTCAACGGAAAAGCATACCGTTGCCTGTTTTCCTACTCCGAGTGTCGTCCGCGCGCTCCGTGCAAATCTTGCTCGCCGACCGTTGAGACTACACTGGTACCTCCCAGCCAATCGCTAGGGGTACTCTGCTTCCCCCTTAGCCCCCCAAGCTGCAAAGGGACCATGCACTATCCATATGGTATATCTAGCTTCCCACCTCACCTTGCAAGGCCGATCTACCACTCCTATCAGAGCTGGAAAATCCCAACTCTCCACAAGTAATCAGTCAAGTCACAATTCCGACAGTGTAACGTTACGCTAACAACCGATTCCCTTTCTTCCTCATCTTCCCTTTCTTTTATAGATTTGTCCCAACCTCACACTTTCCCTAAATCACTTTTAATTTAAGTTTTAACAAAAAAATTTAAATATTCTCGTTCGCACAAGTGTCGTCCATCCCCCTCTTTCCTCCAATAATTATTTTCTTTAAATTATTAATTGACTCAATTCCCTCACCCACCTAGAGTTGCTCCTAAATTTCCTCCTAGGTGTTCCTAGATCCCCCTTACCTGTTTTAAATAATTTCCCTAAAAATGAAGTTGCTAAATTAGCTTAAATTAGAAGGTTCTTAATTGCAGATTCCTTACTATGTTGACCTCGCTTTTTACCATAAGTTCCCAACTTTCCTTTATTATGTTTCCTCCATTACTTAGTTTCCTAATTCTTATCATTCCCTTCTTTCCCCTTTTTATTAGATCCAAAATGGCAGTTGCACTATTTACTCTTTTCCCTTTATTATTAATTTAAAATCTTTTTATACTTCCACAAGTTAAATAATTTATTTCCTCTTTACAATTTAAAACCACAGATTTTAATTAAATTATTCCTCTCTTCATTTTATCCTGTAAATTTAAGAAGACTAAAACTATTACTTAAGTGGGTTTTAGTTTATATCTTTATGTTTATTTTTATAGGGTCTTTTTCTTAAGACTAAACACAATTTTACCCTAGAGAAGTTTTAGACTTAGGTTTAGATTCTGAACTGGGCGACAATTATTTAGGGAAGTCGTTTTAAGAATTTATTAAGGTGTTAAATGTCTTAGGGACATCTAGGTTTGTTCCTTCCTCAACATCAATGCAACGTGCCCTTCAGGACGCACCACGTGATCCAAGGGTGCCACTCACCTCGATTTTTTCTTTTGCGCGAAGTGACCTTCAGGATGCACCACATGCTCCAAGGGTGCCACTCGCTAACTTGTGTTTCTTTCACGCGACATGCCCTTCATGATGCACTATGTGCTCCAAGGGTGCCACTCGTCAACTTGTGTTTCTTTTGCACGACGTTCCCTTCAGGATTCACCGCGTGCTCCAAGGGTGCCCCTCGCCAACTTGTGTTTCTTTTGCGCGACGTGCCCTTCAGGATGCACTACATGCTCCAAGGGTGCCACTCGCCAACTTGACTGATTGGTAGACATCTATAACCCCTGGAGTCAACACTCTGCCAGGTGAACTTGTGGGAGACTAAGGTCTCTAACGAATAAGGCCCCCGCCTTATTGCGTGCCCCTTAGAATCATTGTGAGCAACTGTCACAGTCTGCCCTCACGACATCGTGGATCCTCTCAAACTAGGTAATCGTTAACCTACAGTTCGAGCCATGATGGGAGTGCTAGTAGGTTGTGGCAGGGCTGCTATCCACACCTCTCCCTCAAACTCTCTGGAAATCGTGTGTGACCCCTTTACTCCATATGTGAGTCTGGTCGACAAGCTATCGTCAGCCTGCATCATCAAAAATCGTGTCAGAACATGTCCACATCATATCATCAAATCAATGAAATATCACAGTAAATAAATCAACCCAAATAGCACACTCCCTGACTCAATCCGGAGTCCAATGGGTTCCACCAATGCCTTTGCATCCTCAAGGTCCAAAACCCTGCACACTCAATAAAACTGAGTCAATAGCACCTGTCTACGTCAAAGTAGTAAAACATCATGTCATCTATCATAACACATCATAATCAAGGATAAATGTTTTAAAATCATAAAAGTCCATATCACTTGCGAGCAAGTGTCCTCAAAGAATAAGTTTTCTCGGTGCACCAGAGTGGGATGTTACATACACCCCCTCTTGGTCTAAACTTCGTCCCGAAGTTTCTCAGTATAAATGCCGAAATAAATGTATCACAGTATCATAAGTCTATCTATCAAACAAAAATGGAAACTGCTGGCGCATATCATATGCATCCTCCCAGGTCGCCGAGTGCGGACTATAACTGTCCCACTGGACCTTGACCCGATCTACCGTTTGACATCGTAACTGTCGAACGCGATGATCTAAGATGCATACCGGCTCAGCCATGAGCGCTCGCTCGTCCGATACCTGCAAGGAACTCATGTCAATCACGTGTGTAGGATCACTAATATAATGTCTCAAAACAGATACATGAAAAACATTATGCATACGCCTCAAAGAATCAGGCAAGGCTAGTCGATAGGCCACGGGCCCCTTTCTCTCCAC
>ML800467.1:37993-60316 GCA_009831015.1 Picea engelmannii | reverse complement strand
TTTGAGGTCAGAGAGCCTTTGTGACTATTGGGATGGTGAGATAGGACACAAATAGGGTAGTGTGCATATCCTTGTAAAATGTAATCACACTCAAGTTATTAATAAGATCACATCATTGCGCGCAACTACATCAAATGAAAAGAGACGGTGGGATAACTCCATCGAAAAGGGAAAAGGGGGGGACTTAAGTCCATGGGAATATTTTAATAATATTTCCAAAAAGTGTAATTTACAAATATATTATTTATCCTAAGTTCCCGAGGGATGGGAACAAGTCATCAAGTGGCTAAATTAAATTCTGAAGGTGACACGTGTCTATTTGAAGGAATGCGATATATGTTGTTGGCCTTAGCGTAATTTGAGGAGGTGACTAATTCGGAAAAATCTGGAGACAAAATTTCCTTTGTGAAGGAATAGGTATTTTGTTGTAACGTATTGTCATTTGGATTTACCCTGTGCTTGGGAAAATCTTGGTATGATTGAAGAAGCGAGTTGTTAGGCTCATCATTTGTCCAAGAGGTAGGTTGTCATGCCTGTGAGCAATCTCTCCAGGTGAGATATTGGCTGGGAATTGTTCCCTGATGCACTGGGCATTAGTTGCAGTGCTTTGGGACTTCCTGATCTAGCCTATTGTTGAAGCCTTGGAAGGAAAGTGGGGCAGCCGAGGGACTATTGAGCAGATAAGGGGCACACTTCTTGGGGTGGGACAAGCATGTGGGGAATGAGGGAATGTAGACTAGTTGCAACAATCAACACCTTGGACTGAGCAATTCCACTGTTTGTTAGACCACATATTAGAATTAGGAATCCATTTTCCCTAGTGGAGTTTGAGCCCCAAATCGATGGTGACATGTTGTTGAAGGATTATGAGCAATATCGTCTATGGATGAGAGGAATGTCTGAGTCACGCGCGTAGTTGGTGACCTTCATAAAAGATAAGTGTTCTTATGTGCTTGTATGCTTATTGTGTGCTTATTGATTTGTATATGTTATGATCTATTACTTGCATAGTGTTGCATATGAATAATGGTTGTTATTATGTTAATGTTGTATATTCTGTAAGTGTGATGTGATTATTTATCTTAATATTTGTATATGTTGAGTATGTTAGTTGATAAGTAACTTCTGTTAAGTTAGTATTGGTAAATGGTCAAGATCTTCCTATGGAAGGCTAGAGGTACTGTGCACGTGGAAAGTGGTATGTGTGCACAAGTGAATGGTTTCATTGTGTGCATTGGAAGGTAGTCTGTGCGCTCAGAAAATCAAGACCTGCAAGCAGAATCATAATAGTTATGTATGTTTTGGTATTTGGGTGCTCTGTATGGTTATGCACACAATAATGTTCGCATGTTTGGAGTGGTCTTACATTCTGTAATGTCGGTGTGCCCAATGTGCATGAGTATATTTATATTTCAAGTTACTTCCATTGTTATAATCTGTATAAACATGAGGAACTGTGGCGTGGCGTGAACTAGATTGGGTTGTGTGCACTTCCTTGAGTGATTTCGCACAGTTTACTGTTAATCGTGCACTATAATTTTTTATGTATCGTTGCTCAACAGTAAGCTGAGTGATGTTACATTATGGCATCATAGCTATAGAAGTTGAGGATGTGTGACGTGGCCCAACCTAGGGTGGTTGTAGACGTTACATTATGGTATTAGATCTATTGGTTCAACACTGGACTTGTATGGGCACAAAATTATCTTGAAATAGAAGTGTGCATTACAATATGGTGTTGTGCAGTGCAAAGTTTATTATGCATGGAAACTACTAGTGCGTAGTGTAGATATGTGATGTGTGCAAAGTATTGATGCATGATGTGCGCACTAGAAATTGGGATGTTAATATCATCAAAGAAATCTGAAGAAAGGATTCTGACAAAATGGTGCAAAGTTTTCATGTATTTGTAGCATAATATCATCTAACAAATCCTAATTGCCTACACATTTTGTAGAGTTAGCAGCGATTAGAGTAGGACAGAGTCAGTATAGAAGGTTAAAATAATGGAAGATGCATAGAGGGCTTACAATCTGATGATGAATTCAAAGATATGTATGTTGGTTTAGGTGCCGATGGTACAAAATCCAAGGAGGAGCGCATGAACTTGGTAGAAACCATAAAAGGACTGCATAAATATGTCTAGAGATATAAGGCTAACAATGAAAGGCTTATGAGAGCCAAAGAACATCAAGATGACTTCAATGTCAAATTGATATAGAGCCTGGACATAATAGAAAATAAAATGGATAAGGAGACATAGACAAGTAGGCCAATAAGTCACAAGTCTCATGTTGATAAAAGAAGAGAAGCAAGAGATGGTGATAGGAAACATCACCATTCACCAAAGCATTCATTTAAGAAAACACATAGTATCTCAATTCCATCTCCTGATATAAATCATAAGAGAAGGAATAGGGTGGATGAGTTACATGGATAAATGAATAAGATCAAGTCTTCTACCTTTTACGGTGAGCACAAAAAGGATGAGAATGTAGAGACATGGATGCTGGGTATGAGGAAATACTTCTAGTTGCATAATTACTCCTTGCGGGCAGAAGGGCGAATAACGATTTATTAGCTCAAAGGAAAAACATCAATGTGGTGGGATCAATATGTACTAGTGAAACACATTCACGAGAAGAAAATTACTTGGAGGGAGTTCAAGAGGTATTTCCAAAAGAAATACTTAGCCAAGCGGTACTATGACAGGAAAATGAAGGAGTTATTTGAACTCAAGCTCAGAAGCATGATGATAGAAAAGTATGAAAATAGATTCTTAGAGCTACTAAAGTATGTTGCATTCATCAAGGATGAACAAGTGAAAATTCAGAGGTACTTGAGTAGGTTTCCCTCATTTATCAGTGACAAGATACAATATGATGACCCTAAGATGTTGAAAGAAACCTTAAGGTGCGCTAATTGTCTCTAAGACAAACAAAGGGGAAGACCGACCTTCCAAGAGTCTTGGGAAGACAAGATGAAAAGTAAGGTAGAATAGAGGAAGAAGGGGGATAAGCCACCATTTTTTAGAGATATCAACTCCCAATGAGCCCATAATGACTGAGTTAGTGGGACAGATACCAAGACAACAACCTATTCAATGTTGGGGTTGTGGCAGAAATCATGTGTTTAGAGATTGTCCTCAAAGATGTTTAAAAGTGAGGATGACACACAATGTATGACAAGCTGTGACAGTTGAAGACATGGGTGGAAGTGTACCAAGGATTTACTCAATGCTGGATAACAAACAATCTAAGTTTTAGTTTCACATAATTGAAGTGGAGGTAATATTAACGACCAACCCATTGCTATTTTAATTGAATTAAGATCTATTCATATTTATCTAGATCCTAAAATGGTGGAAATATTCCATTTGTCGAGAAACAAGCTTGGAAAACATTGGTTGGTGCAGTTAGCTACAGGAGAAAAAAGGAAAAATAATGAGATGGTGAAGGCATGTCCAATGGAGATGAATGGACTAGGTACAAAAGTTAATTCGAACATCATAACTTTGGTCTCGTATGATTGCCTCATTAGCATTGATTTGTTGGACCAACATCATGTTGTCCTGAACTATTATAATAAGGAAGTTACTTGCCTAGATGAACAAGGAAATTTGAGAATAATTCAAGGAATTACAAGGGTTGTGAATATCAGAGAATTTTTAACTTTGCAGTTGAAGAAACATTTCAGTAAGGGATGCCAAGTATTTGCAGTACACATGGAAGAGGCACCTAAGGATAAAGTGCCAAGTGTTGTAGACTGCGCAGTGCTAAAAGAGTTTGAGGATGTATTTAAAGAGATACCGAGATTGCCTCCAAAAAGAGATATTGAATTCTCTATAAATTTGATGTCGAGAGTAGCACCTGTATCCAAGACTCCTTATAGGATGAGTATGCCAGAACTAAAGGAGTTGCAGATGCAACTTGAAAATGTTCTTAAGAAGGGGTATATACACCCAAGTGTGTCACCTTGGGGTGCACCAATTTTGTTCATGAAGAAGAAGGATGGTACACTGAGACTTTGTATCAGTAAAGAACACATATCCTTTGCCAATGATAGATGATTTGTTTGATCAAATAAGAGGGGAAATGCTATTTTCCAAGAAAAATCTCAGATATGGATATCATCGGGTGAGAATTAAATAAGAAGGCATCAGTAAGACTGCCTTTAGAACAAGGTGTGGTTATTACGAGTTTACAATGGTGCCTTTTGGGTTGTTGAATGCACCAACCGTCTTCATGTGTTTAATGAATGAAGTTTTCAAAAATTACTTGGATAAGTTTGTCATTGTATTTTTGGATGACATTATTATTTACTCAAATTTTGAGGAAGAGCACGAGCAACACTTGAGGATCGTGTTGAAGGTATTGAGGGAGAATCAACTTTATGTAGAGTTGAGAAAGTATTCATTTTATCAACAAAAGATTCATTACTTGGGTCATATCATTTCAAAAGAAGGAATAGTTATGGACCCAACGATGATAAGATCCATTGAGGAATGGACAACACCAAGAAAATTCGTAGAAGTGAGATCCTTTATGGGACTAGAACGATACTATAGAAGGTTTATTGAAGGATTCTCAAATATTGTGCATCCAATCACATCCCTGAGAAGAAAAGTGCACGATTTGAATTTTCTACGGATTGTGCAAGGAGTTTTCATCACTTGAAGAGTTTGTTGACAAGTGCACCATTTTTAAGAATTGTTCATCCTGATGCAGACTTTGTTGTGTGCACAGATGCATGCAAGGAAGGACTTAGTAGAGTCTTGAGTGAGAATGGACATGTGGTGTGCTACGAATCAAGGAATTTGAAAGAGCATGAAAGGCTCTATGCTACTTATGATTTAGAATTCACATCTATAGTGCATGCCTTGAAGATGTGGCGACATGATCTCTTGGGTAAAATATTTGAGCTAAGAACAAACCATTGTGGTCTGAAATATGTGTTTGGACAACCAAATTTAAATTCCAGACAAAGTAGGTGGTTAGAGTTGCTCAATGAGTATGAATTTGACATAAATCATATCAGAAGAAAATAAAACAAGGCAGCTGATGCACTCAGCGGAAGGATGCATGAGATGCATGCTACAACCATTATAATGTACCGTAAAGATTTGTGCGACTGAAATTTAAAAGTTTCCAAAATAGATCTGCGCTATGTGGACATAAAGGCAAACTTACAACAAGGTATGTCACAACAAAATTTGGAAGGTTTTGAGCTAAGAGAGGATGGGATCCTCATGTATAGACACAGAATCTATGTGCCAAATGATCACGAGTTGAAAATCCTGATATTTTCAGAGATGCATAAGGTTCCTTATGCGGGACATCCAAGTTACCAAAAGACCATTGTCACAGTCAAGAAGCAACACTTTTGGCCAGGTATGAAAAAGGAAGTTTCAGATTTTATTGCTCGGTGTCTTGAATGTCAGAAGGTCAAGGATGAGCACATACATCTAGCTGGTTTGCTACAACCTTTGCCTATTCCTGAATGGAGGTGGGAAGTTATAACGATGAATTGTATAACTAAGTTTCCTAGGACTTCTAAGCAACATGATTCTATTATGGTGGTGGTGGACAAGCTTACTAAAGTTGCCCATTTTCTTCCAGTAAAGTCAATGCACAAGGAAACTAATATTGCTAATATTTTCATGTGCAAAGTTACTAGGTTTCATGTTGTTCCTAAGACAATTGTGTCAGATAGAGATTCCAAGTTCACCTCAAAATTTTGGAAAGGGATATTCAAAGGATTTGAAACAAGTATGAACTTTAGCACATCATATCACCATGAGACAGATGGTCAGACATAGAGGGAAAATCGGGTGATTGAATATATGTTGAGGATGTATGTGATGGATAAACCATAAAAATGGGAATACTACTTGAATTTGGTATATTTTGGTTACAACAAAGGGTATCGGGCATCATTAAAGATGATCCCATTTGAGGCATTTTATGGTAGAAATTGCAACATGCCAGTGAGTTGGGACAACCCAGCAGACCACGTAGTAGTTGGGCTAGATTTACTATGGAAAATGGAGGAGCATATGGTAAAGATCAGGAAAAATCTAAAGACTTCCCAGGACATATAGAAAAGTTGTGTAAATAAAGGCAAAAACCACATAGAGTTTAAAGTGGATCATGTGTTTTTGAAATTAAAGGCCATACGCAGTTCCCTGAAGTTGGGAAAGTGTTATAAGTTAGCAGCATGCTACAGTGGGCCATTTGAAATCCTTGAAAGGACTGGTCCTATCGCTTATCTGCTTGCATTGTCCATATCCTTTTGTATTCATAATTTTTTCCACGTGTCATTGCTTAAGAAGTACATACTTGATGCTAATCATATTATTGATTGTAATGTGATTCAGGTGGAGCCAGAAGACGTATTTCAAGTGCGATTAGTTTGCATATTGGACTAGATAGTCAAGGAGATCCAGAATTGAGCCATGGATTTGGTAAAGGTCCAATGGGCATGGTACGGTCCTAAGGATGAAACTTGGGAGCGTAAGGATGCTATGTGAGCAAAGTATCCTCATCTTTTTGAAAAATTTTGAAGTTTTGTATGTATATGTGCATATAATGAACTGAGGACAATGCATAAATAAGGAGGATGGGAATATAATGTCCCTAATCCGAACCCCATTTTTAGTTTCATATTTAGGCTGATGAGTCGTTTTGGTTTTTCACGCACCTAAGCAGTGCAGGATGTGATGATCCATATGGGTCGGTGAGTCCTTGGAAATAAGTGAAAATGTAATGTACATATAGGTTGGTGAGCCATGGTACCAAGTTTTAGGTTATGCACGCACCAATGGAATGCACGATGTTGGTTATCAAGGAAAAGGTGCACATATTCCATAGTGTTGTGTGGCCCTGAGCTAGTGCGTGTGGATTGCACATCAAGAGAGGGTGCACATATTCCACAATGTTGCTCACACACAAGTAAGTATGCAAGACTGATTGTGATATATATATGTGTGTGTGTGTGTACGTATATGTTTTGAGGCCAAAGAGTGGGTTTTAAAGCCTGTGAGAAATCTCTCCAAGTAAGCAATTGGATGGTAATTGTTCCCTAGTGCACTGGGCATTAGTTGCAGTCCTCTGAGACTTCCTCATCTAGCCTATTGTTGAATCCATGGAAGGGAAGTGGGGAAGCTGAGGGACTGTTGAGCAGAGAAGGGGCACACTTCCTGGGGTGGGAAAAGCATGTGGGGAATGAGGGACTATAGACTATTTGCAACAACCGACACCTTGGATTGAGAAATTCTGTTGTTTGTTAGACCACATATTGGAATTAGGAATCCTTTTTCCCTGGTGGAGTTCGAACCCTAGCTCAGGGGGTGAGATGTTGCTAACATATTATGAGAAATAATGCCTATGTATGGGAGGAACATATGAGTCACGCGCACAGTTGGTGACCTTCATAAAATATAAGTGTTCTTATGTTCTTGTCTGTTTATTGCATGCTTATTCATTTGTATCTGTTATGATCTATTACCTACATAGTGTTTCATATTAATAATGGTTGTTATTATGTTAATTTTGTCTATTCTGTAAGTGTGATGTGAGTATTTAGCTTAGTATTTGTATATGTTGAGTATGCTAGTTGATAAGTAACTTATGTTAAGTTAGTCTCGATAAATGGTCAATAGGTTCCTGTGGAAGGCTAGAGGTACCATGCACGTGGAAAGTGGTTTGTGTGCACAGTGATTGGTTTCATTGTGTGCGTTGGAACATAGTCTTTGCACTCAAGAAAGTAAGAACTACAAGTAGAATCAGAACAATTGTGTACATTGTGGTATTCAGGTGCTCCATATGGTTATGCATGCAATAGTGGTTGCATGTTTGAAGTGGTTTTACGTTCTATAATGTCGGTGTTCCCAGTGTGCATGAGTGTACAATTATATTTCAAGTTACTTCCATTGTTATAATCTATATAAATAGAAGGAAATGTGGCGTGGCGCTAACCAATTTGGGTTGTGTGCACTTCCTCGAGTGATTCCACACAGTTTAATGTTAATTGCACACTAGAATTTTTGATGTATCACTGCTCAACAGTAAGTTGGGTGACGTTATAGTATGGTATCAACACTACATAAGTTGAGGATGTGTGACGTGGGCCAGCCTGGGGTGGTTGGGGATCTTGCATTTTCCCAAGAGGATAAGAGCGAGAAGCTCAACAACAAGGCTTAATGTAACATATGAAATCCCCAAATCAATGAAAAGGACTCCAAAATAAAACAAGTAAAACACCTCCAAGGACCTGGAATCAAGGTGACATAAATTTGAATGCCTACAGTTGATAAGGGTCAAACTAATGACATAGACTTGGCCAAAGGAACGAGTTAACCTTGGACAATCATACATACTTCACAATTTTATAGGAGATGGAAACTCGAAAAAGGAAACAAAACTATGATAATCACTAAACTTTAATCAATCAAAGCCACACTCATGCATGAAGGAATCTGATATAAGGTTTTGAGACAAAAATTTCATAGAAAAGAGCCAAGGCAAGCTCAAAATCTACTCAGAGAGAGGATTATTGCCCTTGTAACACTGCAGACAGGGTGATGATCAAGTGTTTATCACTCCCAAAGACACTGAGAGAGGGGGATAATTAGGATGTTATTTCCCCTATAACACTGCAAACATGGATATGATCAAGGTTTCATCGCTCCCCAAGACACTGAGAGAGGGGTATAATCAGGATGTTATCATCTTGTTTTCTCTTATAGGGGGGGATGAAGTCTGGAAAGTGGTGAAAAAGACACAAACCTCTCCCAGATCTTAGAAAGGGCCATTTTCTTGACTCAGTAAGATTCCCAATGATGATGAGAGAAGGGGAGAATTCAAAGAACATGAATACAATCCAAAAATATCAAGCAACAAACAAAAAGTTAAAGGGATAGAAAACACCAAGGAAGGATTAAAATGAGTGATCCCTAGTGGATTTGACACTTTTTGTTGTGGAAAAATTTCCCCCATGGATAGATGAAACCCCCCTTGGATCAAGGCTCCTTTTATCTAAGAAATAAGGTAGCAAATGGTTCCCTACTTTCCCCTTAAATCTATTCTACATGCCCACAAACAAAACAAGAAGGGAAGATGAAAGAATGATATAGATGACCTACCTCCTTTCTGTCAGTTTTCCTCGTTGCTCTAGCCCATGAACTTGATGTCCAATCTCTTGGTGCAAGATAATTGTTTTAAGGAACACACCAATACTTCTTTCTTCCATAATATACTATTAAGCAAAATAGATCTATCTATATCAAGCTAGGAAAAAATAGACATGCATACAATGAACTAAATAAGCATGAGGAGAATAGGCCAAGTTATATTATATGGAAAGAAATAAGCAATGAATCATTTACAACCTTGATGTTGATGTTGCAGTAGCTCCTCCAAGATCTCCTTTCCAACCCTTTAAATGTCACAAGACCAATAATATGATACTCTGAATTTATTTATCCCATTTCACCCAAGAATAGCTTCCATTATATAGGATTTTAGGCATAAAACCCATAGGATAATTTGAGGAGAGGATAGGATCAAATGAGGATTTAGATGAATGGAAAAGATTGACCTTGCCTTGGATAGAGGGTAACTCAAACCAACCCATAATCAACTGAAATCTCCTGAAAACAATCTCTCAAAATAAGGCATGATGGTTGTAACCACTTCATCGCCCCCTAGAATCGAGCACAAGGCGATAGTACCACTACCCTAGAACTAAGAAAGGAGAGATGATAAGTTTTCATCCTCCTTTTCATATGGGTAGGGGAGTGATGATACTAAAAAAAGGCCAAAAACTCAACTTGAAAGATAATATTTTGACCTCCAAATTATAGGTTTCCCCTCCAACATGTCTAGGGATTATGACAAGCACTCCCACATGGTGTTGAAAGTGCCACAAATAGGTCTGTAACATGGAATAATACTCTTCTGAATATCACACTATTCTTTATGTCAATGCAATGCTTTGGACATTGAATTGATAAATCACTTACTTCGCTAGTTCTCTCTTGCACAGAAAAAATTGTTGAAAAAGATTTAAAGTCATGATTCTTCTCCATTAATTCACAACTCGTTGTTGAATTTTCATAACAGATGATATTGTATGTGTTTGAATATCTTATTACAATGACGAGTGTTCTATATATAAATAAGATATGGTGACCATGGTTACCATCCATGAAGAGATGTGTCCCTTGGGTAATAAATATATTTATACTTTATATTATATTATACATATAATATAAATATACTTTATATTTATACTTTAAACTTTATTTTATATATTTATACTTTATATTATAAATATATTATTACATTAATAATATTGTTTAATAATTATTAATCTAGTAGAATGTTTTTTCGATGCTGCCCAAACATCAACACTCCCTCTCAGTGAGGGAGAAATTCTCGATTATGCCAAGATTACCTCTGAAGATTACTTGTGGGTAGATCTCAAATAGCTTCAACATGTCACCATGAAATCCATTACCTCGCAATGCATATGTACCTCATCATGTGCACCCTTATGACTTCACAACCAATGCATCCAAGGCTCATGGGTAGTTCTCAAATAACTACAACATGTCTCAAGGACATCCACTACCTTGCAATGCATCAACACCTTATCATGTGCACCCTAGGTCTCAGTGCCAACCCTTTTTCGTGTGGGATGAGATCCACCTGTCTCAGTGCCAACCCTTTTTCATGCTAGATAAGAACAGTCAGTGCCAATCCTTTTTCATGTTGGATGAGTTCCACCTGTCTCAGTGCCAACCCTTTTTCATGTTGGATGAGAACACTCAGTGCCAACCCTTTTTCATGTTGGATGAGTCTTGATGCTTGAATCCATTAGGACCGAAATGAAAACCTTGTGAGGATGCAAATCCTCCTGGATTTTTATAGAGGTGGTACTCCTCTGTTCAAGATTTTTAAAATGTAGGACTTTTATAGAAGTCCGTCAAAGGAATACATATATAAAATAAAAACGGAAAATGTTTTTATTTTCTTTTAAAATAAAGTTCACGAGAATGGACCAGGAAACACATACATTTATACATTTAAAGCAAATAAACACAATTTCCTCACATCCATCATAGTAGGGCTAAATATTTCAGATCACATAAAAAATTAAAAGAAAATCATCTGCATGCATAAGAGAACTTTGATAGATTGATACATGGAAAACTCAAATGAAGATAATGATAGATAAACCTTAAATACTTTATATTCATAAAAATTGGGTTACAAAGTACAATCGAGATTGTTCCCAAAATATCTCTCTTGGAATTTCTAATATATATATATATATGTATATAGTTCAACACATATTCTCTGAAATTAAAATGAGTTTGTCATAATGACTGGGATTGGGGCTCCTGTAGACCATAAAACAAATATGTATAAGAATGAAGTTCGTAGAAGGAAGAAAGTGGGCGACAGAATATAACAAGACCTGGTAAGAAGAAAAAGGAGATTATCAGTCTTCGGTTAAACCTTTCTATTTAAAGAGGTGGAGTAACTGGATAAAGATCTTTATAAAGACATAATTATGTGATCAATATGAACTTACTATGATGGTATCTACCTTTGTCACTTGATCATTGATGTCCTTTTATGGCTTTCATCGGTGGTTACAGGAATCGTCTCAGTCGTCCTTTTCCCTTCATCGGTAAGTTTGTCGACAACCTTTTTAGACCACTCTTCGATGTAGCTCCTCATTGGTGCCACATTGATTTCATGTTGGATTTTTTTATTGAAGAGCTCGCCTTCCAAGTCCCTTAGATAAATAGAAATATTCCACAAGGCTTCTTCAATATCTTGATTTTTTATCGAATAGTCAACTAACCAGCTTTCCACGTCATCTTCATTATACTCAAGAATGCCATAGAATTTTTCAAATGATAACCCTTTAAAGATCTCAACTTGTTCGTCAAATGATTGATTGGTTAAGAACAATGAGTTGAGTATCAATTTGGGGTCTTGGACCTCATTGGTACTCGCAGCTAGGTCCATCTCAGTCAGATTTTTGAATAATACTTCTCTTCTAGTTATGGCATGGCTGCATGCTTGGAAAATAATATCCAAGCTCTTAACATTTTCCTTCCAGCGTGAGTTTAGTTGTTTTATCCGGTTCGGAGAAGGGAGATCCTCTTCTCTTCTTCTCAACTCTGTCATATTGGTAACTTTAAAACCAAAGGGTACAACCACGTCGAGGTAAAAACCTTCTTCGTTTTTCAAATCTTCTTGTAAATATTCATGAAAGGTGTGTGATCTCGTTCCAAAAGAGACCGTGCTCTTTGACATCTCCCAAGATTATGTAATTAATTCCATTCTTTTATTGATATTCTTCTCCACATAACCCCTCACTAATGTGAGAAGGCTTGTCGATCCTTTTAATTTTGCTGCAGGTGTGGTAGGCCCGATCATTGCTAAAGGACTAGAAAGTACTGGGAGAGGAATTAAAGTTTCCTCCAATTCTTTGATTTGTTTCTTTAACCTGACATTCTTTGTTTCAAGGCATCCAATAGAATTATCTAGAGCATCTCTAGTTTCTCGGTGAATTTGGGAAATTTGGGAAGGTTGCATGTTCCGTAGGCTAATCTTTGAATGATATTTCCCCTTTTTATTCTTTACATCTCTTTTCTCAATAATTAAATTTTTAGACTCGCTGTAAAAAACAACGCTCTGTAATACAAAAGATTCTTCTTCATCGAAGGTCTCTCTCTCAATTATTTCCATATGAGGATTCTGGTGAGTAGTGTTCTCTACTTGGTTGATGTTGGAGAACACTTTTTCGATGTCAATTTTAAGTTCCATATCCTCGAGGGAGAGATCCTGAATATCTCTTTCACCTTGAGGTTCCTCCTCTTCTTGCACAATGCTTTTTCTTTTCTTCCTCAAGGGAATCTTGTGGGAACTTTCAATTTTTCCTAAAGGAGGGTTCTTATCTCCTCCTCCGCTTGAAGAACTGTGGATTAATTTCTTAATTTGGTGGGTCGTTGGAGCATTGCTCTGAGATGTTGTACTCTTTGGAGTGATAGTCGAGGATTGGGCACTTTTCTCACCCAAACCTTTTCCTCTCTGCTTGTATGACTCATTGGTGTTGAGTATCGTTTCCAGGTCACTAGTGTCATGGGCGGGAGTTCCTGAAACATTAACTATGTTTTCATTCAGAATAACATTAATGAAATAATTGTTCAAACCAACAACCAATAGATGTTCTACAAAAATTCCACTAGGGTCGAACCCTTTTACTCTTTCAAAATATTTTAGATTTAGGCTATGGAAGTGTCTCACGAATTCATCAATCTTGTTCATATTTCTGAATCTGAAGTCCCCAACTTTCCAAGGCAAAGGTATGAGTTTCCTTTTTCTCTTTTCATGGAAAAAATGCAACTAGTAGTTGTACTTTCTTACTATTTTAGCAACAAACATTTTTTCAGATATGTGGCATGGAAGGAAAGAAGGATTTTCCTTGGAACCAAAAATCATTATAACGTTATAATTCTCCATTTGTTCCAATGTCCCCTTCCTATCCAAGAACTTACTCACCTGGTTAGACGTCCGGGGAGTGTCCTTTCCAAACAAAAAGCCTTTAAAAATTAAGACAAAATAATTAAAAACTTCATAAAAATGTTGGGAGGACTTTTGTATCCATAATGTTTGATACCAGAAGGTTACTGGGTTGAATTCACAGTTTACCTTATTACACACAAATAATCTCGGGAAATGACAACAATGCGCTATCACGAAAACTAAATAAGATGACATAAATAATTTATTTTCCTTCTTGTATTGGGACAATTGGGAAGAGGTTTCAATAAAAATCAACTTACCCCAATCGAAGATGGCTTGTTATTTGATCGTAAAATATAGAATGTAAAGAATCATCCAGGAGATGATGGTTGTAGTTTCTTGTCCAGTTATCCTCATGAAAAACCATGCGATTTCCCGGAAGGGATTTTTAAATGCGCCAACCTATAATCTCGTGATGTCCTCGGGAACGGTCGCTGGATTCTCTAGGAATTCAGGTAGGAGGTCCAATCCATTGTCATTCTTCTTTAAGAAATCCATGCAATCTTCTCCCTTGAAGGTAAGCATTGTCTCGGGAATTCTCAACATCTTGCGGAATATCTGTGGTGATAAAGAGACAGGGGAATGGTCCCACAACTGAATAGTCCACTGGCTTGGAATATATCTCTCGACGCACTAGATGACCAACTCTTTATAGTCAAAGACTTCTAGAACACAACCTGCATGTGCAATTCCATACATCCATATTACTTCCTTCTGGGAAGAAGGGGATGAGTAGTAAGAATACACTCTGAACTACTGAAAAATCTGGTCCTTGCACCCAAAAATATTCAATGTATCTCCACAGAACTGTTGTCGAGTTGCTGCCATAAGTTGATGAGAACGTTCCCTTGCTCCAGATTATGTTTAAAATGAATGCTAGAGGGGGATAATATAATCCTCTGTAAATCTTGTTTTAATGCCTTTTAATAGAAGATCTCCTCGAGCCTTTCACTTATTAATGACAATCATTTCAAAACTGTATGGTAAGTTATTAACATTAAAAACATAATAAATGTGCATTGGGAAGGGTGCGAGGGTGGCAGGGATGGATGAGAGTGAAATATGATTTGAGACTTTTGTGAACTCAGGAACCCATGGGCCCACGACGGTATAAGGTGTGAAATTGGCTAAGTATAGAATGACACAGTGGTCAGATGAACTCATCATAGGTAGAATGAGACTTGGAAGTTCGGGGATAAAAATGTAGATCAAGAAACTTTTTAGTGCAAGATGTATATCATAGAACATATCAGCATGAGAGTTCGGTCTCGCCAACCTGCAATCGTAAAATTGGCTAAGTATGGAACAACACAGTGGTCGGTCAGACTCGTGATGTGAAGTTATATATGGAGGTGAGGAACTGTAAGTCCTCCAACCCAGGAACCCGTCATCTAAAAAATGTGACTAAGTGTAGAAGTAGAAAGGGATAGTGAAGGGAAAAAATAAAAGGGAAAAATGGGTAAGCATAGAAGAGGGAAAAGAAAGGGAGAAAATAATTTGGGAAAATAGAAAATGGGAGGGAAATTTCAGAAGCGGGGAATGACCTCAACAACAAGCTCCAACTATGGGATGATAACCCCATGTGGGTTGTCAAGAATCCAAAATATCTCGTGACCATGTGCTTCCACCCATTGGGCCATGGAGTCATATTAAGAATATACAAACTAAAAATAAAATTATGTACAATGAGAATGAAAAAGTGATAGGAAAATTTATTCTTGATTCTCATCGACACATCTCAGTAGTATGCCATCAAAATTTATTCTAAAAAGTATGTCAGCAATCATCACGTATTGGTTTGCCTTCATATTGAGTGTCCTTCGCTCCTTGGGATTCATTGTGATAGTGAATTGCCCAGACCTTAAGTAGAATATGATATCTCCGTACCATTATGAATCAACTAATGGTTCTGCGACTGAGATTGAAATCATCCCATCGATTGAGTCCCCATTCACAATAAGTTTGCATAAACCTTGTCCTTTTATCTCCTTCAAAGGTTTAATCTTGATATCATACTCTTGAATTTTTACTAACAAGTTAGCCCATTTCCCTTCTCTCAACTATTTATTTAGAAGCATCTTAACTGGTGATGAGGGAACATAAGCTATAACATGGGAGTCTAATATATATGTCTAAAATTGTGCCACAACTTTTGCAAGAGCCAAATCTTTCTTCTCGAGTTTTGAATACCTCAACTCATAGTTGTGTAGGGTTTTTCTCATAAAACTTATCAGGAGTTCTTTTCGTTGCTATTTTTCTGAGTGAGGATGGATGCAACGACTGCCTCTATATCAAATGAATAGATAATAAAATCTCTCTGAAAGTCTGAACTAATGAGGACGAGAGTAGTGGTGATTTCCCCTTTGATATTGTTGAACGCTTCCTGAGTATCTTCTCTCCACTCGAATCTCTACTCCTTTTTCAGTAACAAATTGATAGGTTTTACAATGCTTGCGTAATCACAGAAAAATCTTCGAACAAAATTGTTTTTCCCGAAGAATGATTGGAATCCCTTCTTGGATGTCGGGGGCTTAAGCTCATTAATTTCTTTAACTCTTTCTGGATCTATGTAAATCCCTTCCTTGCATATAATATGGCCCAACAACTTTCTTTGAGTCATAACAAACACGCATTTCTTTGGGTTCGGAGAAACACCGGATAATCTACATCTTTCAAAAACCTTTCTTAAATGATGGATGTAATCCTCCCTTTTGTTTGAATGCACTGTCAAGTCATCGTTATAGTATTCTATAAAATTTCCTATCAATCTGCTGAACACATGATCCATGGCCCTTTGGAACGTGGCTCCAATATTCTTCAAACCGAAGGGCATTCTAGCATATGCATATGTCTCCCATGGTGTGATAAATGTTGTCTTTGCTCTATCTTTCTTAGATACTAAAACCTAATTATATCCAGAGAAACCATCCAACATAGACATGTAGGTCGATCCCCAGTCTTTGTTAATATCTCTGAAGTCAACCCACATTCAGATTTCCCCGATCTTCTTCCTGAAAATCACTGGATTTGAAAGACAGTCCGAATGTCTAATGGGATAAATTATCCATGCCTTATTCAACTTCTCCAACTCAATTTTTACCAGAGGTTTCAACTTGGGATTCATCATTCTTATTTTTTGTTTCACTGGTTTAGGTTCTTCCCTCAAAGGAATGATATGTTGGAATATCGTTTTATCATAGGCCTTCAAATCATCATAGGTCCAAGTGAACACATCAATATATTCTTTGAATAAGGAAACATATTGATCAACCTCTTTGGGGGTGCAATCAACTCCCTAATTGACATATTTCGGGGACTGGTCCATTCCAATATTGACTTTTCTTGTTTCTTGCACCTTTTGAACTGAAACTTCTTCAAGACGATTCTTGGCATGATCATCTTCTGTAAACAAAGATCCATCTTGTATAAAATCTTTCAGGACGACAATCGATCTATCGTCTTCCTCATCATCATCATTTAACAAAAAATTCTCCAATTGTTTATCATTCTCAAATACTTGTAAGTACTCAATATTATTGGGCACGGATGGCCAAAAATCTCTTTCTACCTGGAAATATGTTTTGCTTAGGACATCGTCTTGGTTTGATAATGAAGCCACCAAGGCTAGTGATTCGGCCTTGCGATTCTTGTCCCTTGGAATGAAATCGATGTTGAAAGAGATGAAAGATTCCATTAGTTCATTAACTCTTTTGAAATACATCTTAAGTATTTCCTTTTTGATTTTGTAATTTTGGGAAACTTGATAAATGACCAACTTTAAATCTCCAGTCACAATGAGATGTTCTATTTTCATTCCTTGTGCAAGGATCATCTTCTGGATCAAAGATTCGTATTATGCCTCATTATTCGTGCATGGAAACTCTAGTCTTACAACATGGGGATGTGTCATCTTATCTGGGCTTATGAGAACAATTCCAACTACGTTCCCAAATTTAGAATAGGCTCCATCAAATGACATTCTCCAGTATCTTTCAAACAAACATTATAGGCCTTCCAAGTCTTGAACTTGTTCTAGGCTTTCGTTTTGCTCCATATCAAATATAGCATAGTTTCCAATCCAGACCTCTATGTAGTCTCCCATTAATTCAGTATTCTTCTTCTTGAAGGAAAAGGGTTTTCTGGGTTCACGAGGTACTTTAATCATTGATCCCTCCTTTCCTAGTAGCATCATACAACTATTGTTGTTCATTATATATCCACCGATCATGGAGGTCCAATCTCTTCCCAACACAACCCCATATGTTGGAGGAAGGTCTACCACGATAACAATAAAAATTGTGATGATATGGGGGGATGTTGTAATCCAGGCATAAAAATACTTGATTTCTCCGTACGTCGACACTTTTCTTAAATCGATTGCATATATGCTCTCACCAATTTCATAATACTTAGTGCAACTTATGCCCAACGCTTCCATGACCACAAGTGGCATTATATTATTTGTCACACTAGTATCAACTAAGTAGTTATGTAATGCAACATCATGGTTTTCAATTGAAATGTAGAAGGGTGGAATTTTACCTCTCAGCTTGGAATTCGACGGGCTCGGGTTCTATTTTGGAGTGGAAACGACAACTTTAGTTTTTTATGATGGATCATCCAACACCTTCAAGATGTTCTGCCTCTGCTAAGGAATCTTTACCACTTTTGTAAAAGGTAGAGTTATCCTCAAATTACTTAAGCCCTCCACGACATTATATGTCATTTGAGTTGATCTTGACACCATGTTTTACCTTTGTTGATTTTTCAATAAGCTAGGCTTAAGCATGAAGTTCATTCCATTTTATCATTTTACTTAAACCATAGACAATTTGTTGCAGCAACCAAGATCACAAGAAGAAACACCATGCATAAGTACACAAGAAGTATCCTGGGAAACCCTTTTCAACAAGGGAAGAAAGCCCAGCCAATCCTTTGCTATATTCTTCAAGAGAAAGACCTCCACCACCAAGAAAACCTATCACACAAAAGGGTGCTCACAAACCCTAGAAGACTAGCACCCAAGAGAGGTGCACATTTTTCCCAAGAAGATGTACTTGCTGAAATTTCCAAACTCACACTTGAGATATGATTCCTCAATGGGGAATTTACCTTTACTTATATTAGACTTGACCTGTCAACAAAAGTGTCTATTGGCACAACAAGGATGACCTCTCTATCTCATAATATAAATAATATTAACCAGGTTAATTATATTTTACATTAATTATCAATTACATTAAGGTGGAGTCGACCTATACCCTTTTCATTACAATTATGGTTACAGGAAGGTCTGAATCTTGAACAATATAGCAAGGGATCTCATATACCCACTAGTTCTCATCCACTAGGGGAACATCCATAGGGATGTCCATATATATGGATCACTACATTACACAGAAGAACCACTCTCACTAGTGCTCAACCACTAGGATCACGTTCACTTGTGGTCATCCATAGGCACATCCACTCAATAGATCTTCTTTCCCACTGAATTATAAATGAGAGTCATCTAGAGTTTATCATCAAATCTTTGCTTAGAGGAGGCTAATACATCATCTTCATCTCTGTCTCATGACGATGCACACAACTCTTTGGAAATTCACACGTTCACCTTGTGCTCAGCCACAGGCACATCCAACTCTGTAGATATCCTTTCTCACTGCGTTACACATGTGAATCATATGGAGTTCTTCTTAGCTCTCTATAAGGAGGAGGCCATCTCTACGTTCCATCTCAGTCTCAGATATGAACCATACACCCCTCTCATGGGCTCTCTCTTAGGTTTGTGTCTTGGAGAATGTATCACGTAGCTGCAATCATCAACATTCCCTCTCAGCTAGGGAGGAATTCTCCATTAGGCCAAGTCTCGCATGGAAGTACTCAAACTTTGTCTTGGTTGTAGTCATCAACACTCCGTCTTAACTAGTGAGGTATTCTGCACCAAGTTAGTTTGGTGAAGATGTCTGCAAACTGCTCATGTGTAGGAAGGTATTTTACGTGTACTTCTTTTCTCTGCATCATGTCTCTGAAGATAATATTTTATCTCAATGTGTTTCTATCTATCATGAAACACAGGTTTCTCAAAGAGATTCACACAACTCTGGTTATAATCATATGATCCATCTCATGATCAAGTAAATCTATTAGAGGCTTATGAAGCCACACTATTGTTGTGATTATCATTGATGGCAGGTGTGATTGTCATTGATGGCAAGATCAGAGTATGCAACGATGGAAAAACAGGGACAATGAAAGCTCAGGAGGAGAAGCGACAGTGATCTTTGGATCCCATTGAGAATTCCCGATGAACATCAGATTTGAGCCCGAGGTCCGACCGATGTTGGATCCAGGAGAACCTGCACGTTCTTTAAAGAACAAGGTGAAGCAGGGTTACAAAATCCAGAAGGCAGGAGGACAGTTTTGGATACCGAGAATTGGAAGAGTCAAGACTCTTCGTCATCAGGAGTCTCGGAATCGTGAAATGCGAAACAATGAAAACCCGAAACCCGAAATAGGCACACCAACAAAGAATTTTGCAGACTGGGAAATATCTCCATTTCGGAGTCCCGGATACTAGGAGTTGAAGTGTTGAAACACTTCATCAAAGGAGTGATGAAATGCTGAATCATCAAAATGTGAAATGCTGAAATCTTGAAATAGGCACACCAACAAAAAGCTCCACAGACCGGGAAATAACTCCATTTCGGAGTCTCGGATACCAGGAGTTGAAGTGTCAAAACACTTCACCACAGGAGTGCCGAAATGCGAAACAATGAAATACTGGATCTTTGATCCGACTCCATTTCGGAACTTTGGATACCAGGAGTTGGAGAAGTTAAGTGCCGAGACTCTTCACCACAGGAGTCCCGAAATGGAAAAATGATAAACGCCGAAATGCCGTTGATCCGACTCCATTTCAGAGTTTCGGATACTGGGACTTGGAGTTGTCAAGAACCCTCACATCAAGAATGTCGAAATCATGATATGAGAAATCACAAAGAGATATGGATTGTTGAATCATCAAGAGTGTGGACCATTGATCAAACTCCATTTCAGAGGTTCAGACACCGGGAGTTGGAAGAGTCAAGAGTTGAGACTCTTCATCAAAGGAGTCCTGAAATTCTGAAATGCGAAATGTGAAAACACCTTTTTGGTGTAATCCTTGGTCACCATCGGAGGTCACATCGTCGAAGAGCTGTAGAGAAGAGCTCGAAGAGACAAGCTCCATTTCAGAGTTTGGGACATGGAGAATCGAGACTCTTCACCACAAGAATGTCGAAATTCCAAAATGCCGAAATTCGAAATAAACGCAAGATCCTACGGATCCAATCCAATGGTGCAAGTGAATTTAAGTATGATTGGAGGGCTATTGTTTCACTTCAGAGTGTAACTGCTAGAAATGATTGATGGATTTTTCCAGAGGAACAAAACAGGCCTTAGTGTGATCACCAGAGAAGATGAAGAGGCTCGAGGCATCTTTCGGTGGATGGAAGACTATTCTTAGAGGTGATTGACAGATGGAAGAGTGTTGAAGCCTGTAACTGCAACAGAGAGGATAAGCTCGACTTTGATAGAGAAGACGAAGAGTCTCAACTACGAGACAGGATAAGGAATCTCAGCATAACACCTAGTGATGATGGACGCATGGGTTTAACTACTAGAGAAGCTGAAGAGTTGCAATGATGATCAGGAAGAGCACTCGACATGGAGAGAGCATGTAGAAGTATGGTGGGATAACATGCACAAGGTGCACATAGACTATAAGTATGTAGAACAAAGAAGAGATGGATGTTGTTGTTGTTGAGATTGATCAAGGACTGTAGAAGGAGGAGTGTGCAGCAGCGGAAACACGGAGAAGAGGAATGGTGCATTTAATGGACATGGAACACAAAGCATAAGAGGTAGAGGCATAGAAAGAACAAGGAATGTGTGCAACAAGATAGTGAGGCAGTAAAGGAAGGTTGAGGTGCTCTTGTAGAGAAAAAGAGAAGATCAGAAAACACGAGAAGATGCAGACAGAGAGACACCGATACAAGAGAGCAGAGCAGCATAACAGAACAATGATAAGCCTGGTAAGCCAATGATAAATATTGTATCATTGTGATAAATTTATATATAGAAAAATTTATATGTTAGGGTGGAAGGGAGGTGCTAGGGAGGACTTTTGTCCTCAGAGGTTCAAGTGGGTGCCTGAACATAGGGAGTTGTAGCTTCCATCTGGCTGCAACTAGAGAAACCAGGGTGGTGCAAGGGAGAAATGTTGTTCTCTGTTATACAGGTCGGTGCCTGTGTGATTGGAAGTTGGTGCTTTCATCCTGTTGGTGTTGGAACACTTAGGGAGTTGGTGATTCCTTCTAGTGGGTGCTAGATAAACTAAGGAGTTGGTGCTTCCTTCTAGTAGGTGCTAGAGAACATAGAGAGTTGGTGCTCTCAACAAGTTGCATCTTGCAAAACAGAGGTTGAAGCCTCATTATCAGTTGGTGCTCATAGGTAATATAATGTACATAATGTAAAGAATACTTATCATATAAAGAAGAAGAGGGTTTTACCCTTTATGGGTTTGCTGAGGAAATATCTGTCTCTTTGTATCCCTTATGTGTGAATGATGCTAAATGTTCTATGGCTTACTTCCCTGCATTATGGTGATTGTCATTGATTGCTCTATAAATAATTTAAAATAAGCATAATTGTTTAAGCATTATAACAACTGATTCAC
>ML800467.1:8378-23929 GCA_009831015.1 Picea engelmannii | reverse complement strand
TATATAGTTCAGTACATATTCTCTGAAATTAAAATGTGTTTGTCATAATGACTCGGATTGGGGCTCTCGCGGATCATAAAGTAAATATGTATAATAATTAAGTTCTTATAAATAAGAAAGTGGGTAGCGGGAGACAACAAGACTTGGTAAGAAGAAAAATGAAATTATCAGTCTTCGGTTAAACCTTTCTATTTAAAGAGGTGGAGTAACTGGATGAAGAGCTTGATAAAGATAGAAAGATGTGATCAATATGAACTTACTATGATTGTATATCCCTTTGTCACTTGCTCCCTGGTTTCCTTTTATGACTTTCATCAACAGTTATAGGTACCGTCTCAACCGTCCTTTTCCCTTCATCGGTAAGTTTGTCGACAACCTTTTTAAACCACTCCTCGATTTAGCTCCTCATTGGCACCGCATTGATTTAATGTTGTATTTTTATATTGAAGAGCTCGCCTTTCAATTCCCTTAGATCAATATAAATATTCCACAAAGCTTCTTCAATATCTTGATTTTTTATCGAATAGTCGACTAGCCATTTTTCCATGTCATCTTCACTATACTCAAGAATGCCATAGAATTTTTCAAATGATAACCCTTTAAATATCTAAACATGTTTGTCAAATGCTTGCTTGGTTAAGAACAACGAGTTGAGTATCAATTTTGGGTCTTGGACCTCATTGGTGCTCCCAACTAGGTCTATCTCAGTCAACTTTTTGAATAATTCTTCTCTTCTGGTTATGGCCTGGCTGCATGCTTGGACAATAATATTCAGTTTCTTAACCTTTTCCTTCCAGCATGCATTTAGTTTTTTTATCCAGTTCAGAGAAGGGATGTTCTCCTCTCTTCTTCTCAACGTTGTCATATTGGTAACTTTAAAACCAAAGGGTACAACCACGTCGAGGTAAAAACCTTCTTCATTTTTCAAATATGCCTATAAATTTTCATGAAAGGCATGTACTCTCGTTCCAAAAGAGTCCAATGTCTTTGACATCTCCCAAGATTATATAATTAATTCCATTTTTTTCTTGATATTCTTCTCCACATAGCCCCTAGTTGATGTGAGAAGGCTTGCCAATCCTTTTAATTTTGTTGCAAGTGTGGTAGGGCCTATCATTACTAAAGGACTAGCAAGTACTGGAAGAGGCATTAAAGTTTCCTCCAATTATTTGATTCGTTCCTTTAACCTGACATTCTCTACTTCAAGGACTCCAATAGAATTATCTAGAGCATCTACAGTTGCTTGGTGAATTTGGGAAATTTGGGAAGGCCGCATCTTCCGTAGGTTAATCTCTAAACGAGATTTCCCCTTTTTATTATTTACATATATTTTCTCAATAATCAAATTTTTCTCAATACAAAAGATTCTTCTTCATCGAAGGTATTTCTCTCAATTATTTACATCTGGGGATTCTGGTGAGCAGTGTTATTTAGCTGGTCAATGTTGGGGAACACTTTTTTGATGTCAATTTTGAGTTCCATATCCTCGAGGGAGAGATCATAGATATCTCTTTCAGCTCGAGGTCCCTCCTCTTCTTTCACAATGTTTTTTCTTTTCTTCCTCAAGGGAAGCTTGTGGGAACTTTCAATTTTTCCTAAAGGAGGGTTCTTATCTCCTCCTCCGCCTGAAGAACTCTAGGTCACTTTATTAATTTGATGGGTCGTTGGAGCACTGCTCCGAGATGTTGTACTCTTTAGAGTGACAATCGTTCCTTTAACCTGACATTCTCTACTTCAAGGCATCCAATAGAATTATCTAGAGCATCTCCAGTTGCTCGGTGAATTTGGGAAATTTGGGAAGGATGCATGTTTCATAGGTTACTATCTAAAATATATTTCCCCTTTTTATTATTCACATCTATTTTCTCAATAATCAAATTTTTGGACTTGTTGTCAAAAACAACGCTCTAAAATACAAAAGGTTCTTCTTCATCGAAGGTCTTGCTCTCAATTATTTCCATCTGAGGATTTTGGTGAGCAATGTTCTTTAGTTGGTCGACATTGGGGAACACTTTTTCGATGTCAAATTCGAGTTCCATATCCTCGAGGAGAGGTCATGTATTTTTCTTTCACCTCAAGGTCCCACCTCTTCTTACACAATGTTTTTTCTTTTCTTCCTCAAGGGAAGCTTGTGGGAACTTTCAATTTTTCCTATAGGAGGGTTCTTATCCCCTCCTCTACCTGAAACATTGTGGGTTACTTTCTTAATTTGGTGGGTCGTTGGAGCATTGATTCGAGATGTTGTACTCTTTGGAGTGACAGTCGTGGATTGTGCACTTTTCTCACCCGAACCTTTCCCTCTTTGCTTGTATGACTCATTGGTGTTGAGTATCATTTCCAGGTCACCAATGTCATGAGTGGAAGTGCCTGAGACATTATCTTCGTCTTCATTTAGAATAACATTAATGAAAGAATTGTTGAAACCAACAACCAATAGATGTTCTACAAAAATTCCGCTAGGGTTGAATCCTTTTACTCTTTCAACATGTTTTAGATTCAGGCTGTGGAAGTGGCCCGCAAATTTATCAATATTGTTCATATTTCTGAATATGAAGTCCCTAACTTTCCAAGGCAGGGGTATGAATTGTATTTTTATGTTTTCATGGGAAAAATGCAACCAATAGTTGTACTGCCTTGTTATTTCAGCAACAAACATTTTGTCAGATATGTGGAATGAAAGGAAAGAAGGATTTTCCTTGGAACCAAATATCCTTATAACGTTATAATTCTCCATTTGTTATAATGTCCCCTTCCTGTCCAGGAACTTACTCTCCTATTCAGACATCCAGGGAGTGTCCTTTTCAAATAGCAAGACTTTAAAAACTAAGACAAAATCATTAAAAACTTCATAAAAATATTGTGAGGCCTTGTGCCTCCATAATGTTTGATGATAGAACGTTACTGGGTCGAATTCACAATTTACCTTCTTACACACAGATAATCTCGAGAAATGACAACAATGCGCTATCGCAGAAACCAAATAAGATGACATAAATAATTACTTTTGCTTCTTGTATTGCGACAATTGAGAAGAGATTTCAATGGAAATCAACTTACCCCAACTGAAGATGGCATGTTCTTTGACCATAAAATAAAGAATGTAAATAATCATCCGAGAGATGTTGGTTGTAGTTTCTTGTCCTGTTATCCTTGTGAAAATCCATGCAATTTCCCAAAAGGGATTTTTAAATGAGCCAACCTTTAATCTCGTGATGTCCTCAAGGATGACCACTAGGTTCTCTAGGAATTTAGGTAGGAGGTCCATTCTATTGTCATGCTTCTTTAAGAACTCCCTGTAATCTTTTACCTTGAAGGTAAGCATTGGCTCGGTAAGTCTCAACATCTTGCGGAATACCTGAGGTGATAGAGAGAAAGGGGAATGGTCCCGCAACTGAATAGTATGTTGGCTTGGAATATATCTCTCAGCACACCAGATGACCAACTCCTTACATTCAAATACTTCCAAGACACAACCAGTGCGCATAATTCCAGATGTCCAGATTACTTTATTCTGGGCATAAGGGGATGAGTAGTAGGAATACACTCTGGACCACTGAAAACTCTGGTCCTCGTGCTCGAAAATATTCAATGTATCTCCACAGAATTGTTGTCGAGTTGCTTCCATAAGTTTATGAGAAAGTTCCCTTTCTCCAGATGATGTTTAAAATGAACGTTGGAAGGGGATAATATAATCCTCCATAAATCTCGTTTTAATGCATTTTAATAGGAGATCTCCTCGAGCCATTCACTTATTAATGAAAATACTTTTGAAACTGTATGGTAAGTTATTAGCATTAAAAGAATAGTAAATGTGCATTGGGAAGGGCGCGATGGTGGTGGGGATGGACAAGAGGGAAGTATGATTTGAGACTTTTGTGAACCCGGGAACCAGTGAGTTCGCGATGGTATAAGGTGTGAAATTGGCTGAGTATAGAATGGCGTGGTGGTTGGACAAACTCATCATAGGCGGAATGAGACTTAGAAGTTCGTGGAGTTCGGGGATCAAAATGTAGATCATGAAACCTTTTTTTGCAAGATGTATATCATGAAACATGGGAGCATGAGAGTTCGATCCTGCCAACCCGGGAACCTGCAATCGTAAAATCAGATAAGTATGGAACAAAACGATGGTCGATCGGAATTGTGATGTGAATTTATAGATGGAGGTGAGGATTCGTAAGTCTTCCAACCCGAGAACCCGTCTTCTAAAAAATGCAACTAAGTGTAGAACTAGAAAGGGATAGTAGAAGGGAAAAAAGAAAATGGAAAAATGGGTAAGCATAGAAGAGGGAAAAGAAAGGGAGTAAAGAATTTGGGAAAATAGAAAAAGGGAGGGAAATTTCAGAAGCGAGAAATTACCTTGACAATGAGTTCCACTTGTCTCAGTGCCAAACCTTTTTCATGCTGGATGAGAAAACTCAGTACCAACCCTTTTTCATGTTGGTTGAGTTCCACATGTCTTAGTTCCAACCCCTTTTCATGTTGGATGAGAACACTCAGCTCCAACCCTTTTTCATGTTGGATGAGTTCCACCTGTCTCAGTGCCAACCATTTTTCATGTTGGATGAGAACACTCAGTCCCAACCCTTTTTCATGCTGGATGAGTTCCACATGTCACAGTGCCAACCCTTTTTCATGCTGGATGAGAATACTCCCTCTGAAGAGGTACCATGCCAAACTTATCCCTAAAGTACTCAAACTTCATCCTGGACAACTTCCTTGTAAACACGTCTCCAAATTGATCCTATGTATTCATGAAACATGAGCCTCATTACTCCCTTTTGCACCATATCCCCGATATAGTAATATCTGATCTCGATATGCTTCAACCTTTCATAGACCATGGGGTTCTTTGACGACTTATGCAACTCTGCTTGTCACACCAAATGCAATCCACCTCCAATCCGAGACCAAATAAGCCAGAAATTATTTCTCAAAGCCACACTTCTATTGTACATGCTGCCAAATACTTAGCTTCAACCATACTGAGTGCCACACATGACTTCTTCTTGCATCCTATGGAGCTTCTTACTCCTTACTGTAGTACCTAGCTCCCTCTGGAACTGACTGTCCAACTCCCTCTTGAGCACTGAATATCAACTAAATCTTCAACATTTTGACTTCATCACTTGTCCTCCAGAACAAGTCTCGTCATCCTCTTCTTGTAGGTCTTACCTACAAGTCAAATTCATTCCAATAGTCTGCAATTTCTGAAGACACATTGTTTCACTACTTGTTGCGCATGTTGCCACATACTCAGCTTCAGTCGTATTGAGCGCCACACATGACTGCTTCTTGCATCTGGTGGAGGTTCCTGCTCCTTACTATAGTACCTAACTCCCTCTGGAACTGATTTTCTAGCTCCCTCTCAAGCACTGAATATCAACTAGATCTTCAACCTGATAACTTCATTGCTTGTTCTCCAGAACAAGTCTCGTCATCCTCTTCTTGTAGGTATTACCTACAAGTCAAATTCAATCCAATATTCAACAATTTTCGAAGCCACACTGCTTCGTGACTTGTTGCCATGTACTCTGCCTCATTCGTACTAAATGCTACACATAACTACTTCTTGTTGCTCCATGAAACCATATTGGAGCCTAGACTAAAGTGATATGGAAAATTACTCTTCCGATCATGAATATTGTCGGCCCAATCTGAATTCGAATATCCATATAACCCAAACTAATGGTCTATCACATATCTGAGACAATCATCCAATGTACCCTTAAGGTTCCTCATCACATGTTTTGTTGTGACCAAATGAACCTACCTAGGCTGCTCCATATATTGACTCAGGGTGTTCACAACAAAGCATAAATCCGGTCTTGCGTTCATCAACGTACCCACCATCTCCCTGTATAAAGTAACATCCACAATATCTGAAGTCGTATCCTGCAACAACTTCAGGTTTGATACCATAGGTGTAGTCATTTCCTTACAATCCAACATCCCAAACCTCTTCAGGATTTCTACTGCATACTTCCCTTGATTCAGAAAGATCTCATCATGTCTATGCCATACCTCAGGACCCAAAAAGTAATGCATCATCCTGAGATCTTCAGAAAGTAATCCAAAGCTTGTCAAAAAATTGTCAATACTACCATACCATGCTTTGGGTTCCTTCTTTAATCCATATAAATCTTTCTTCAATCTACACACTAAGTGTCTTGTGGTTGTCACATACTCAACAGAGTGTTTTGTGACTACAAGGACCATTCTTCCTTATCAGGTTTCCATCCATGCCACATGAATAATTCCAGTCCTTCTGAATGTTGAAAGACACACACTTTGAGTCTTATGTCCTTAGAAGACTATGTCAGGGCCATTCTCTATTGGTCAAATTACCATGACCAATCCTGGGAGAATGTCAACCTGATGCTAAAACATTAACACTTAATAAGAACTTCTGAAATTACATAAAATCTCAATACTCCTTCTTAATGATGAAGGTATTATATCCAACATAGACTATAACATTGTTTCCATCCACACGAGCTTTTGATCACTGAATTTCGGACACATGAATCTATACATCACAAGAAATCCATAGTGACATCACAACATACATCCAAGGCCTGTGGGTATCTCTCCAATAGCTACAACATGTGATCATGACATCCACTACCCTGCGATAACATTTGAAGCCATCACTCCCTCTGAGGCTATATAGTCTTCAGAGTCATCTACTACCTCTGCATGTGCTAACCTCCTCTTCTTCTTCATTACATGGATGTGCACAACTCTATGTCTAGATAGTCTTGCTTCATGTTTCTTCATGTGACTGTCATTATGGCTCCTTCTCAAAGCTATTACATGTGGCCTGCCTGGAACAAACAATAAGAACAACAAAAGGCATCTCCTAGAGGAGATCAATTTATCTTGTGCACAACTATACATAGTGACCCTCGAAATGATACATCTTCTACTATGACTAACACACATACATCATATACTCGATGTCATACGGCTAACCATATTGATTTTCTAGTGTTAAATTAGACAAGCATAATTTTCCGCAAGTGGTAATTACTTCCAACTACATTACTTTAGTAAACTCTAGAACATCACTACGTAATTAAACTTCAACTACTTAGAAACTTCAAACTCTTCCTTAGATCACTTCCCACGTGTGAGAGAGAAAAAATAATTGGAGAATACCTCAAAGATTAATTTGGTTATAACCCATCCACATGGTATTTGACTTTGTTAAATTGTTCTTAATTCATGTGATTCTTTGCATAAATATAGGTAGAAGTAAATATGCAATACATTCCTCATATTTAGGTAATTAGACATTTTTACTAGAAATTACTGCCCGCCATAATTTATGGAATTCTTTCTATAATTTAGGTAGGAGTAAAAAGTAAATATGTTGTCCATAGAGATTGCAACAATCCCATAAATTTAACTCTCAAGCCCAGTCCCTCTTTGATACCATGTTTATTTTTATATAAGAGATGATATTGTATGTGTTTGAATATCTTATTACAATGATGAGTGTTCTATATATAAATAACATATGGTGACCATCCATGAAGAGATGTGTCCCTTCGGTAATAAATATATTTATACTTTATATTATATTATACATATAATATAAATATACTTTATATTTATACTTCATACTTTATTATATATATTGATACTTTATATTATAAATATAATATTACATTAATAATATTATAATTAATAATATTGTTTAATAATTAATAATAATAATATTAATTATTAATCTAGTAGAATGTTTTTCTGATGTTGCCCAAACATCAACACTCATGTTGTTGAAACAACTCTCACTAATCTGTAAACTGTCGTGGATATTCCACTAGAATAGTTCATCACAACAAATATGATAAAACACTGAAAATCTTTACTATTAAGCTTATTTTTCCTTTAGATCTCTAGAATATTTAGTTACTCATTTTTTGCTTATGCATAAAATAGATAAATTGCGGAAAATAGAGAACAATAAAATACAATCACACCATCTGAAATAAACACAAGATATGACCTGGGAAACCCAATACGAGAGAAAGCCCAGCTAGAAGGTGAGGTTGCTTTGCTCTCTTTTCTCTGGTATAGAAATGTCGAAAGTACAAAAAAAGAGGCACTCTTTGTGGAGTTTCCTTTGACTTGGGCCTATATGGCTACTACAAAATATCTCCTCCTCTGTTATGCTCATAGAATGCCACTCTCATATGTTTTTCTCGGCTATGGAACAAGATACAATGGAAAAGAATGGAACCCCTTCTCCTCTTAATGGTCCAGTATTTAACATAGTCTGATAGCCATTTAGGGATAGGTTTTTGAATTCCTCAACGCTCAATTGTGATAGGGTTTTGGAAATTCTAGAATCTTCCTGAAATTACATAAATGGCTAGCTACATATGCATGAGTAACGAGGGATGACGTGGCATCCTCTCGTACCATGGTGGTCAACATGGTAAGTCAACTTGCGGGAGGCATAACATTTTCATACGAGCTCCAATTAATGAATTGTTTTCACCTTCAGAAAGATATCGATGTGTAGAATAATATCACTATGTACAACTATGCTGTGAAAGTTTTCACCCCCCAAAATTCCTTTCAATGCCTTAAAATGGCCCCAAAAGTTTTCGGACCCAAATTTTCCAAACTAGGACCTGCTACTAAAATGGCCCTGCAAGCTTATTCGTCCAATTTTTTCCACTCTGAAAGGATTGAAATGGATGAAAAAAATATAATGATCCAATCTATATCACTCACTCTCAATGGTATACTCGTGCTTTGCAGTATCTTTGTCATATTCAGGGGCCATAAGCACAAATTGGTGAGAAGCCAATTTATAATAATTATTATTTGAAGGTAGAGAAACATTTTCACTTCTTATATTTTGGATTTTCATTGCCATTATTTATGGATATATATCACTTGCATGTCACAATATGTTTTTCATTGTTAGATTCCTCTTTGGAAGCACCATGTTTTCTATTAATTTCACACTCTAGGTTGAATTTGAAATCTGAGTCTTGAAAACTGATCTTCGACTTCGACTTTTTCATTTTTAATGTCTTCATTGGAGAAGCAACCATATTGATTTTCTTCATTCTCCTTGTGACTATATTCTTCATCTTTCAGGTACACACTATCCTTTATTGTCACGTCAAAATTCCTTCCCATTTGTTTTACCAAATTTTGAATTTCATCTATATCTTTCATTATCTTCTTCTATATTATGTGGGAACTTGTCGCATAATAGTTAGGAAGTTAGACTGTGATGGAAACCAACAGTTGGGTTTGAAGGTTTGAAGAAAATACCCACATGAACAATGAAGTAGAAGAGGCATGGCAATTGACTGGTACAAACATATGGAAGAATGTGATGATTGAGTGAGTACATGCAAGAAACGATACAACCTAACATCTTGAAGGATTTAACTCACATTTATACTCACATTTATATTTGAATGTTCCAATTTGGAAAAAAATAAATGTATACATAAAATTGAATGATGATTTACATGAATGAATGTGTTCGATTTTATATGCCTATGGTGAGCCTTCATGCACAATCATGTCTTTCCAATTGTACGTTTTAATAATTACATAATAGTTATATTATAACCTATATTATATATGCCTATATGTTATTGTATATTCATAACACTCGTTAGAAAGACGTGTACTGATATTTTGTCTTTAGATGAAATATTTACCTACAATTGCAATCCATGTTGGATTCTTTTACTTATTCATATTTTTCATAGTAGACTATAACTATCCCAACAATCATTCATTGCACAACTTGACCAAGACAAATTTTTCCTATGAATATTTTTATAAATCCTAATTGCCAAGGCCTCTTAGTGCTCACATTAATCATATTGATATTATCTTAAGGAGAAATTCAATGAAAACATAAGATATAAAATTTGACCAACTTGAAAATCATCAAATCATCAAATTAATGGTACCATTAAGTCATACATAACCTTGAAGTGTGAAAACTCACTACATAGAAAACCATATCTTGAGAGTTACGTGAAAATGTTGAATCTCAAATAATCAAGCAAATGAAACCAAACAAAGAAGTATTCAAGCCCTACTACAAACCATCAATCATTCTAAATGGTATTGGTTTTATTTCATCGATCCTTATGTCATATAATCTATTCCCATATAAAATTTCAATGAAGGCACATAAATTAACATCGTTATTAAAACAAAGCAATTACAGACACAATGTATCAGTGCTTGCCTCAATTTCTTGATGTAGAAGGAAATCATTGCCTAGTAAAAAATAAGGAGAAGTAATATACCAATGTTTGATACATGAACAATGGAATCCATAAAAACAATTTGCACCTAATGATCGATATATGCAGATGAATTTTATCTAAGATTGGTTTTTGGTACATACAATGTTTGAAAAGGAAACCTGCAAAATGGTTTGAGGAGCAATGGTGTTGATGAGGGGAGTTCAGAATGGAGCTTTGTACAAGCTATTAGGAAGCACTATCAATAATGGGTGCAATGATTATGTTGTTCTTGGGGGTGGAAATAAATAAGATAGAACCCCTATTGTCTCTATAGTAAAGATAATGTTGTGGCATCAAATATTGGGACATATTGAAGAGAAGGGTTTTCGAGCACTACACGGTAAATGTATGGTTGAAGGTATGTTTGATTGCACACTGGATTTTGATTTCTGTGAACATTGCATATATGGTAAATATAATCGGGTAAGATTGAAATTTGGTGCTACAAGAGTGAAGGGGATCTTAGATTTAGTACATAGTGATGTGTTTGGACTTGTGCATGTTCCATCACTAGGTAAATCTATGTATTGTGTCACATATATTGATGATTTCTTGATGGATACGTGGATTTATTTCCTCCGAAAGAAATCTGAGGTCTTTGGTAAATTTAAAGAGTTTAAGGCTACTGTGGAGAATCAAACAAAGAAGAAAATAAAGGTGATAAGGACAGATAATGGCGAAGAGTTCTACAAGAATGAATTTTAGGAATTCTGTAAAAAATGTGGTATAGCAAGGAAAAATACTACTCCATACACACGTCAACATAATGGGTTTATAAAAAGGAATAATAGGACGTTGATGGAAAAATAAAGGAGCATGCTTAGTGGTGTCAGGTTAGGAAAATAATTCTGGGCAGAGGCAGTGGGTGACTACATGTTACATGGTAAATCGATCATCCTCATCAACATTGGTTGACAAAAGTCCCCATGAGGCATGGACTGGAAAAATACCCTCTCTTGAACATCTTAGATTTTTTGGTTGCGATGCTTGTGTACATGTTCCAAAAGAAAATAGGAGTACGTTAGATAATAAAGATGAAAAATGTATCTTTATTGGTTATAAATATGGTTTAAAAGGTTATAAACTTTGAAACCTAGAAACTAAGAAGGTTGTCTATAGTCGGGATATTGACTTTAGAGAGGTTAAAGATGTTCCCAAACAGGAAGTCCCACCAAAAGAAAAAGAACCAGAGAAAATAGAGTTTGAGTTGGAGGGTAAAGAATTTGACTCAATAAAAGAACATGAATTAGAAGAAGAAGAACCTCATACTCCATTATTGAGGAGATCGATTTAAGAAAGAAGACAACTAGGAAGGTATACTCCACCTTATTTCCATTTTATTTTTTCTTTGTCTATTATTGATGATGATCCCATAACTGTTAGGGAGAAAATGGATTTAGAGGATGGTAAAATCTAGAAGAAGGCCATGGTTGAGGAAATGACATCCTTGGATAAAAATGAGGCTTGGGATCTATTTGAGTTGTTAGTTGGAAGAAATATCATTGGTAGCAAATGGGTGTTTAAGAAGAATTTGAATGCATAAGGTAAAGTGGAGAAGTATAAAACTCGCCTAGTCAGGAAAATATATTTCCAGGTAGAGGGAATAGATTTTGGTAACATTTTTTCTCCTATTGCTAAATTGACTTCTATTAGATTTATTTTTTCTATTGCTACTACTTTTGATCTTGAAGTAGAACATATGGATGTAAAGTCAAAATTGCTACATCGGGATCTTGGAAGAAATATACATGAAACAACCATAAGGTTTTGCAGTGAAGGGTAAGAAAGTGTTGGTTTGCAAGTTGAAAAAGTCCATGTACGGGTTAAAGCAATCTCCAAGGATGTGGTGTCAAAAAATTGATACTTATATTTTGGGACTTGGTTGCACAAGGAGCAAACCTGATCATTATGTGTATTTTAAATTAGTTGGTGATCATTTTATTTGTGTGGTTTTGTATGTTGATAATATGTTTCTAATTGGAAATAACAAGGAAATCGTCGAGGTAAAAACTCAGTTGTCTTCTAATTTGATATGAAAAATCTTGGTGCTGCAAATCTTGTTTTTGACATGGGAATTAAAAGAGATCAAGCAAGCAAGAAACTTTGGTTGAATTAGAGGAAATGTGTTGAGACAATTTTGTAGAGGTTTAATATTCAGGGATGTAAATTGGCCAAGGTCCCTATTCCTGTAGGTGCAAATTTATCTACATATCAGTGTCGCAAGACACTTGAAGAGGAAGAGGACATGTATCATGATCCTTATTCTAATGCTACTAGCAATTTGATGTATGGAATGGTTTGTACTAGACCGAACATTGCACATTCAATGGGAGTTTTGAGCAGGTATATGTCAGAACTAGGGAATGAGTATTGGATAGTTGTAAAGAGGGTTTTCAGGTATTTGTGTGGCACTACAAATTATGGAATTTTATACCAAGGAAGACCATGTGTAGACAGAGTGTTGGACATACATGGATTTGTTGATGCAGACTAGGATAAAGATCTAGATCACATAAGATCTACAAGTGGTTATGTGTTTAACCTATTTGGAGGATAAATTAATTGGATGAGCAAGAGACAATTTGTAGTGGCACTCTCAACTACAAAATTTGAATACATGGGAACTACAAATGAAAGTAAGAAAGTTGTATGGTTATAGAGATTGTGTTTAGTTATTGGGTTTGTATATCAAGTTGTAAGGTTAGATTGTGACAGTGAGAGTGCAATCTTTTTGGCAAAGAACCTGGCTTATCATTCTAAGACAAAGCACATTGATGTTTAGTATCAATTTGTGAGAGATATGGTTGAAGACAAGAAGGTGTTGTTGGTGAAGGTGGACACTTTGAAGAATATTACAGATTTGTTGATGAAGTATGTAAGCACTGAGAATTTTTATTGGTGTAGAGAAGCAATGGACATTGTCGCATCGAACTGTTGATCATGTAATCCTCGGGCCCCTTGTATGTAAAGAAAACAACACGTGTGAGAATGTTGGTTATATGTTATATTATTTGCACGGTTAGCCCCACGTGCTATGCGCATGCGTCAGACGTAGTGGGGGGGATGGAGCCATCAAAGTTTTTTTTTTGGGTGGGGTTTTGTCTGTTTTGTGAAGTTTTGGCACATGATTTTCTAATTCTGGTTAAGGAATTAAGGTTGTAATCTTATCTAGGTCAATGGATTAACTTTTTGGATGCTACAGAATCATATGTATTGTATTTGTAAATGATGAAGTTAATATAATGAGAGTTAGAGGTGCAACTCTAAGCATTTGTTGGTTTTCCTAATTAAGGGTTTCCATGGTAAATTTCTAAGCACTACGTGTGAATGCTATTGTTTTATAAATAATCTGTGTGCATTGTTATATTGTAAAGGTTTAAGATGTGCATGTTGGCCCTCAAATTATGTATAAAATAGAATTAAAAGTGATGAAATACGAGGGTGATCTAGAATCTTCAACATGGCATGTGTAGATGTGACCAATGCAAGTGAAAATATCCCAAATGTGCCTTGGAGGATGTGACCCATGCCTTGGGATATATGTATTACCTTGAGAACTGTGAGACTACCTCGGGAAACATGAAACCAAGTGATCATTTGTAGAGTCATATTTGATAATAGATGGAAAAAGTGTGATGAATACATAGGATATGGATCCATGCTTATACATAAAATGAGTGTGATATATGTAGGTGTGACAACCTTTAAAACATGAGCAACACTTTTATATCATATACGAAGGAGCGAGAGAGACTAGTAGCTCCCCTAGATCATGTGTCCTAATATATCCGCCTCAAGATGGTTTCATACCTACCCAAATCATTAATGACTGAAATGATGAAGAGTTACCAACATCAAGGGGCAGTGGGTCGAAGCCATAAGAGAAATGCCTACTTGAAATGGGGACTAAGAGGATGGGCCATGACCAACCACAAGGGGTTGATTGATACTACATAGGCCCTCCACAAATACATTGAACATCTAAGCATGGTCTAATACAATACAAGAGTACAAATACAATCACACTTTTGGCTCATCATGATACAATGAGGTACACAATCTACTCATATAATGGGTCACATATGGCAAATAAACGTAGGGTACATTGAAGTGAATTTGAGGTGTAACACACTCTATTTGTCACATTTGATTTCTATAGCCTTATTTTGAGCCAGAACAAGCTCATACAATACATTCTTGATCCATGTTGCTTCTTTCCCTACTATTCATTCATTCTTACAAGAAGATAATGAATTAACATTTTTCTTGTTACTTGACCAAATAACTAGACTAGTACCAAGTTGAAACATATAACCTATTGTGGACTTTATATCATTAGGATCGTCATTCCAATATGAATTTTTATAACAAAGAAGTGAATTGTTTCCACCGTATCCATAATGAATCTCATAATTAACTGCGTTCCATGGATTTCCTTCGGATTTTGCATATATCTAACAACTAAACCAATTGCGAAGTATATATATGGTCTAGAATGAGTTAAATAAAGAAAAGTTCCAACAAGTTGTTTATATAAAGTAGGATCAACTTGCTTTGAAGGGTAATCAATTAACAATTTCACACCTTGCTCAAATGGAGTAGGGGCACTTTTAGAAACATTTGTTTTTAATTTCTCAAGTACATCAAGAGCATATATATATGACAAGACATAAAATACCATCATCAAGTTTCCATATTTGCACCCTAAGATAATAATCAAGTAGACAAAGATCAATCAGTTCAAATGTTTTCTTCAGGTGAGCCTTCAAAGATTTATCATACCAACATTACTATGTGTAATAACCAATTCATATACATAAAGAATCACAACCAATATTTCACCATCTTCCCTTTTTATATTTTGATTTACATCTCTTGAAACCAATGTTCAAAACATTCTCATTAATTTTATTCTTTCATTATCTAGGTGCCTTTTTCAAACCATACAAAGATTTTTTCAACTTTAACATACTTGAATTTTCTTCATCAATAAAACAATGTCATTATTGCAAGAAATTTCCCCATAATACCATCACTCATGAATAAACTTTAACACCCAGTTGATCAAATTGCAATTTTAAACCAACTACTAAAGCAAATATTATTCTTATGGTGTTCATTTTTACATGTAGAACAATATCTCTTTATAATCAATTCCTTATTTTATGTAGAACAATATCTCTTTGTAAAAACCCATTAGTAATTAGTCTTGTTTTACGTTTATCAACTTTCCCATCTAAAGTATATTTA
>ML800466.1:313755-324058 GCA_009831015.1 Picea engelmannii | reverse complement strand
GGTAAGAGGATTAGAGAGGGGGGGTTCCGAGTTCTTGAGGAGTTTCCATGTTAGGTAGGGCCCGCGGTGGGAAAACTACTTACTCGGACCCCCCCGCCCCCCAACGTTAAAGGTAGAATGGTCGGGGGGGTCTGAGTTGTGATAAGGACCGTTGATATGGAGAGGTGGGCCACTGACGATGGAGATCAGTGTGGGGGTTATTAAAGGATAAGTGTCGAGTGGTGAGAGGAGTGAGAGTAGTGAGTGGGATGAGCGGAGATGATGTGGAGGTGATGTGGTGATCTGATGTCATTCAAGCACGTGATTGCAGGAGTTGTTGAGGGTGGTTTGGATCCAGATCGCCTTTGGGGCCGCAATCCACCACGAGCTTCCACGTACCCTTCCAAAAATACCATGGTTCCAATTGCGGGACCGCTTAGGAAAATTAACGCTCGAGCAGTTTACATCCCTGCAATGAAGCGTGGTCGTTGATCTGATGACGATTTGTGATTTGGGATATATTTACTTGCTGCAAGGATCTACTATTCTCGTTGTCTTGGGATCAATGGTCCAGATTCACTTCAGACTTTCAGGCTTCGGGTGTTTTGAATGTGAAACACCCAAAGGGAAATCTCTGAAGTGAAATATCTGCTGCTACGTGTCCCCTCTGATTGATGGTCTAGATTTACTTTGGGACTTCGTGTCTTTGGATCTTCGATACTTTCGAATGTGAAACATGAAAATCTTTTGGAGGAAAATCCCCGAAGTGAATGATCTTCTGCCACATATCGTGACCGACGAATGGTCCAGATTCTCTTCGAAAATCTAGGCTTCGGGAGTTCAGGATTTTATGAATGTTAATCTCAGAAAACTCTCAAAGTAAAATTGTCGAAGCGACGTGTCAGGTTCTCAGGACTTCAGGTCTTCGACTCTTCAGAGGCTTTAGGTCTTCGAGAACTCAATACTTCAAACTTGATATTAAAACCCCCGCGATTCTAGAACTTGAATGGATGAGAGTCGTTGATCTATTTGACCCGATGTATCTCCACCGTCGAAAATTAACCTGTCTGATCCCACAATTTGAGCTCGAAATTTTCTGCTTTGGATTGCTGCGTCCTGTGCACGGACACTTCTCGCGCATAGAAAGGGATTGGTAGACCTGCGGTGATATCAATCAATGGTGCACGTGATGATAAGCATTCTGAAAAAAATATGACATGTATTTTATCCTTTCATAAAAAAAGAAACATAAATGCACAAAGACTAAAAAATGAATAAGGGCCAAGACACTCAGCAGTGGGAAACTGACTTAACCAATCAGAAAAAGGACAAATTGATGAAGGCATAGGAAAAAGAGAGGAAAGGCAGGGGATGCAGACCTATGTTAAAACATTGGCTCCAACTGAGGATAGCTCATCCCTGTGAGGTGCTAAGAATTGTAGATCAGTGCCTTAAGATTAGATAACTTCTCTTACCTTTCACCACTTACCCTCGTTTCTGTCTGTCATCCCTGCGTATCTGTTACTGCCCCTCAACCATGCATTTTATTGAATTAAAAAATGAAACTACACCCCAGTGCCTTGTTGGGCTATGGAGTCTTTATTCACACACAACTAACTAATCAAAAGAAACAATAAAGGAAAGCGTCTATGGTACAAGAGGGACCTTCTCCCATCCTCAAACAAAATAGTGTTTTAGGAAGCGCCCATTTACTGGGCCTCCAAAGATCTTTGTATCATCTAGATTGTGCAGGATGAACATGTTGTTGTCCATAACTTCAATCACCTTAAAAGGAACAAACCAGAGGTTGTCGAATTTACCGTTCTTGGACTTGTCATCCCTTCTGACATCCCACCTCAAAACTAGGTCACCTTCCTGAAAAATCTCCTTCTTGGTTTTCTTATCAAAGGTTGATTTGATATTGTTCTGGTATGCTTCTGTCCTCTAATCTAGTGCTTCTCTTATTTTCTGAACTTCTATAATCTGAAAGATTCTCGTTTGGATGTCATTGGGTTCCTCAATGTCCTCCTGCAAGAATTACAGGACTGGTATACCAAGCTGAGTAGGAAAAATGACATCTATGCCATAAACAAGATGGAATGGTGAGGTTCCCAGAGACTTCTTAGTGTTGATCCTGTCAGCCCATAAGGAATATTTGAGTTTAGAGTCCTATGATTTCTTTCTTTCAGTCAACAAATTTTTAATGATCCTTATGAGAGTCTTGTTTTATGATTCTGCCAAGCCATTTCCCTAAGGGTAATAGGGTGTGGAATGTTTCAAGGCAATGTTGTGATTGCCACATAAGTCAATCATGGTTTGGACTTGAATGCTTGGGGATTGTCTATTACAAGCTTACTGGGGCAACCAAATCTGGCAAAAATATTAGTTTCCAAGAAATGCATGATTACCTTGTCCGTGGCATTGTTGGTGGGCACAACCTCAATCCATTTGGTGAAGTAGTTGGTGGCAGTGAGGATCCACTTGTGTTGTCCACTAGAGGGTGGATTTATTTTTCCTATGAAGTCTAACCCCCATTGCTGAAATGGACTACTGGCTTTGATAGGTTTGAGGGGCAGTGATAGTAACTTATGTTTCCCTGCAAAAATATGACATTCATTGTAGGCTCTAATAGTGGAAAACACATCAAAGAAAAGGGTGGGCCAGTAGTATCCTGCCCTCGTGATATTGAGCGTTGTGGCCTTACAATGTTGGTGCCCTCCACACACTCCTCTGTGCATTTCCTTTGTGACTTGTTTGGCTTCATTTCCATCAAGGCATTTTAACAGAATGCTAGTAGGATCTCTCCAGTACAAGATCTGGTTTGAAATGCAGAATTTGATGGCTTTCAACTTGAGAGACCTGTCCTTTGTCTTCTTCACATCTGGTGGACATTCAAAATGTTGTAGAAAATAGATGATGTTTTTATACCAAGGTGAAGAGGAATATTTTTCAAATACCTGTAAGTTGTCTTGTCCAGGCTATATGATGGGTGTATTTGATTGGGTGAAGATCCGATGCAATTATAGCACCTTACAATTTGATTCTGATAGCAATTTCGCTAGTCCTTGCCCCTTGATCAGATTGGTGGGCCTTATGTGCAAGTCATATTCCAACAACTTGACAATCCATTTTCCTCTTTTCCCCTCACTGTTTGGCTAGACCAGAATCTCTTTGACATTACTGCTAGGAACAAAGGCCATTATGCTAGATTGTAGCACGTAAACCATGAAGGCCTTGAGTGCTTTTACCAATGCATAAGCCTTCTTTTCTAATATATCATACTTGAGCTTGACAGCTCGGAGGGCTTTGCTAAAAAAATCTATGGGCTGCGCATGCCCTTCTTCATTTTTCTGCAGCAGTACAACAACAATTGTTTCATCTGAGGCAAAGGAGAAGATGAAGAAATATTTGGTATAGTCAGGGTTGGCCAATATAGGTGCTTCGACTAAAGCTTGTTTGATTGTTTGGAAAGATGATTTTTTCTCTAAGGACCATTTTATCACAACATCTTTCTTCAACATGTTAGTAATAGGCTTCATAATTTCAGCAAAATTCGGCACAAAGAGTCCGAGGAAGTTTATCTTACCAATAAAAGACTGGACAACCTTTTTATTTCTGGGAATCTCAATTTGTTGAATGGAACAAAACCTCTTTGGATCAATTTTTATGCCTTCATCTGATATGATGTGGCCCGAGATATTCCCTTCTGGCATGGCAAAGTGAGACTTCCTAGGATTGAGAGATATCCCATACCTCCTGCATTTCTTGAAAAACTGCTCCAAATGTTGCAAATGTTTCTCATCAGACTTGGAAAAAATGGTAATGTCATCAAGGTATATGACCATAAATTTATCTTTCTCTCCCACAGAAGTTATGTCCATGGCCCTCTGAAAAGTGGCCCCTGCGTTCATGAGCCCAAAGGGCATCTTTTCATACATGAATGTTCCCCATGGGGTGGTAAATGTTGTATTTTCTTTATCTTCCTCACAAACTACTATCTGGTTATAACCAGAGTATCCATACAACAAGGAAATTCTATGTGCACCTACCACCCTCTGTAAAATATGATCCATCTTGGGGAGGGGGTAATTGTCCTTCAAAGAACACTTGTTTAGATTTATGAAATAAACACATAAGAATATCTCCCCACTCTTCTTCCTTACAGGTACTAAGTTGGCCACCCAGTTTGAATACCTCAATGGTAAAATAATCTTGGCATCCAACATTCTTTTTAGCTCTTTCTCAATTATGGACATTAACATGGGATTAAATTGTCTAATATTCTGTCTGAATGGCTTGGAGCCAGTTTTTAGAGGGATCTTGTGATGGATGATGTCAGTATCAAATGTCTTCAAATCTTCATAGGACCATGCAAAAGTATCAACAAACTTTTTAATGAGATTGACTTACCTGTTTTTTTGTTCTGCAGCAAATGCTTTGGACAGCTTGATGATCTTGGGATTCTCAGTGGTCCCAATATTTCACTCTGTCACCTCCTCTTCTTGATTCTCCATGGAAGTTCCTTTGTAAACATCATTGTTTTCAAACAATATTTCCAATGGTACTAGCCCTATTGGAATGTGATTGGTTTTCAGCTCTACAATATCATGACCAGCCACTGTCTTCAATAGATGAGAAGATTGTTGATCTTCTAATTTCTCACCTTCACCTTCTTGACTTTCTTGATCAATTGAGATATTGGAGAATTCATCAATGGTGTGTATAAATCTCTGCAACTCTAAATCATCACTAAAGACTTGCTAGTGCTTTATGTTGTCTGGTATGGCTATTCTATGTCTGATTTCCACCTGATATTTAATATTTGGGCCAATGGGAGGCCTGAACGTGTTGGCAACTAAGGCCAGAGAATCAACTTTCTAATTTTGTTCTCTGGGAATGAAAGAGAGGTTAGATGCTAGAAAGAAATTATCGATCAGGTCCCATACCTCATTCCTGTACTGCTTAAGCCTATGTTTCTTAGTTTAATATATATTCCTCACTTGATTGATGACTAACTCAGAATCACCAAAAAATGCTAAACAATCAATGGCCATGTATTTGGCAGCCCTCAATCCCAATACCAGATCTTCATATTCAACTATATTGTTAGTAGTCTCAAACTCCAGCTTATAAGAAAGGGTTATTACTTCTTCTGAAGGGGAAATGAGGAGAATACCTACACCAAATCCTTCTTTTGATGAAGAGCCATCGAAATACATCTTCCACACCTTGTTTTGTTGAATAGTCATCGGCTTCTCTCTACGTTGGCTAACTGATATTTCAGGTTCATCATCATTTAAATGAAAAACATACAAACCATTCCCATTCTCAACAACATAAATGGGGTGATTTCTTAGGTTCTGATGATCACTGACTATGTAGGCTAACCTTACCTCTCTGTATAGCCTCCTATGTTCACCTCCAAACACATGAATGGTGGCATATGTGAGGTCCATTTGTAATGATCCTCCAACCTTCTTAGCTCAAGTTCTGGATAATAGCATGCCAAAATTTGGGGGGATGTCGGCCACCACAATGTCCATCACTACGCTCTTCATGGGTAATTGTGCTAGAGAAACCACCATCTCCTTTATCAATCCTAGGCATTTTACTTTCTTAGAGTCAAAGGAGTATAGGTCTTGGTAAGGATTGGTAATCTCCAGACCTAGTTCTTCCATAACAACTTTGGGCATGACATTGTGAGAGGCTCTTGAGTCCATAAGACAATTGTGCAGGATATTATCATGAACATTCAAAGATATATATATAAAGGAGGAGAAGCATCAGAGCCATCATCAATGCATGGACCCACAGTAATGGATGGGTTTTCATCCTGTAGACTAATGACATCAAAATATACACTAGAAGGAGTAGGTTGCAAAACTTTCATGATGGATTTCTTGAAAGGTTCATTTTTTAACAATTCTGTCAAAGGGACATGAATATTGATTTTGCTCATCTCATGTTCCAAGTTGAAAGAGGTTGGTTGTTATCAGATAAATCGGTATGTGCAGACACTAACAGATCTCCTTAGATCCACTTGGTTCTAGAACAAAACAGGATAGGACACGGCTCTTTCCCTAAGTTGTAGTAATTGAATCCACTAATAGGGAAGGATTAGTGACATACCTTAATATCGCTTCCTTAGGTCTCTGTTGTTCCCGCTTCGCTCCAACGCTCTTGTGAAATCAAGTCCAAGACAACACAAACCAACCAAAGTGAATATAGCAAAGTATATTCAATGTCAACCTATGCATATGATCAAGGCATTATGCAACAAAATAAGAGTAATTTTATGGGAAAGGGACATGTCGTTGTATTATATTAATTTAAAGTAGAAGATACAACTAGATCGCCTTGATGTCGCAAGATTCCTTTTAGTGACCCTTGGTTCCAACACACACACTTTCTCTATACTTGCATCAAGAAGATCCAATACAACTTGGTGGGCCAAAAAGAGTCTCCAAGCTTCTATCCAAGCAGGGTTCTTCACACAATTATTTCACCAATTCTCCATTCAATCTTGATTAACCTTTTCCATGATAATCCTTTCAATATATAGGAGAAGGAGAGATGGTTACATGGATGAGGATGATCCCACTAAATCTGAGAAGCAGTAGGATGCCAACCATGCGAATGCCAACTCATTTTCTAAAAGATCCCCTTCTAGAATCTTCGTGACCTCTTCTCCTTTTCAAGCTTAAAAATAGGTTTACACCCTACCTATAGAGAAGAATGAAAATAGTTCACACCCTAAGTGTGGCTGGCCCATGAGAATGAGGGATTTTCGCACCCTGTAACATAGGCAGCCTGCGAACTCACCTTAAAAATGTGTTTTTGGAAGAAAATAACAATCACTTTTCTCAAGCAAAAAGTCCTTGTGGGAGCTTGAATACATCACTTGTAGAAACATCACCAGAGTGACCAAAATCATGTGTAACAAAATGCCCCCCAAAGTATGAGGCCGGAACTTGTGACAGCTGAAATACTTTGTAAAATGAGTGTGTGTGTCAGAAACAAGGAGCGCACCTAATTGGAAACCTATAAACAACCAAACATCTGCAGAATATAATACCAGTTCTGAGGTAGGCATTCCCATACTCAGATCACAAATGAATGGAATCGTAAACGTATGTCATGGCCACCAATCATACACTGTGGATCCATGCTATCAAAATGCTACATAGCCACCAGGAATACACTGTGGATCTATGTGAGAAGACTTGAATAATGACATAGCCATGAGACATACAAAGTGGATCTATGTTCCGATACAAATCATACATACTCCATCGCAGCCTGGATCAAAAGACGAGACCCAGGGTCTTCAATCCTGTCACCTGAAAGTACGAATCTAGCCATGTGATTACATGTGTTGAAGTTGAACATGGTAGAAACCACTTGATTACCGGTCATTTATGAGAACCGTTAACAAGTGCGAGGGAAATCACCATTGATGTCGATGACTCTCAAGGTACCAAAGTACAATACGAATGAATGTGAATGAATGAGATGAAGTCAAGCACTCAACGGAATCTCTCGATCAGGGATCGATAATGTGAAACCCCTGTCGAAAGCGAAGAGACCTGCCATTAAGGCATGCAGGTTCCAAGGTACTAAATGATTTCTAAGTCTTATTTATGGATAATGAGTTGGAGCCGACAGAACAAGACTCGTCACAGGAGGGCCTTGATGTATCCCCCATCAATGACACGAAATAAGTAACAGATTTTGAGGATGAGACAAATTATGAACAAGGGTTGAAATGAACACAGGGAAGGTTGACTCGGTGAGAATGGACAACTGCATATGGCCGACTCAATAGAGGGCTCGTTTGAACTTCTCTTGAACATATGAGTGACATGACCACGGACTTGGTAGCACTGACTCAAAGATGACCCAAGATATGACCTTGTAGAAAGTCGAATGAGAGACAAGTGGATTTCCCAACCCAGATTCAAATGACGAATAGGGGGTGTCATGTTCAAGAGCGACGCTTACTGCCATTAATATGAATATGAAAACACATCCCTTTCCAAAAAATTCCCCCACCATTTCTGGTGAGTACCTCTTTATTTTTACGCAAACTTGAGGAGGATAACATATGCTTGTCAATGTAAGATCATCTTCGGATGAGTCCCTCGGAGTATATTTAACGAACCCTAGGAAGGAGTGGCCCGGTTCCATATGGGCCTTTCGATATTTTTTTTACGAGTCCAAGGAAAGAAAACTCAGGGGTTTTTCATGATTATAGATTTTGGAAAAACACTTAAAAGAGAACTCTCTCAGATCCTTTTTCATAAAGTAGTCTGATGAGACCGAAAAAGAGATAAAATATCGCTCAACAAACATTTTATTCAAATACTTTAACGAGCGTGAAAAGAACAAGATCGCTCGAAAATCTTTTCGTTTTTATGGAGCTTGAAAAGAGCTTAAAGGATACTCCCTTAGGTTCGTCGTTTTCATGTTACCATGACGAGTACGAAAAAATGAGAAAAAGTATACTCGGTCACGTTCTCATATATTTTCGAGTGTGAGAACGAACGAAGACTGAGCTCGAGGTTTTTCCTATAAAAACCCTAAAAAAATAGTCGTATATGCGACAAAAAGAAAAAACACTTGTACCCCCTTGTTCGAACCTTGAAGTTGCTATACTTTCAAAAAACCATGCTCACAAGGCTATTAGGGCATTAGGTTTTATAAGAAAAATAGAAATAATATATAAAAAATCAATAAAAAATAGAAAAAACTGAATAAATATGGGTAAAAAGGGCATTAGGTTTTAATTGTGGTTTTGCCAAAAACTTCTCCAACCACCTCATTTTCCCCTGAATTTATTTTCTTGATTGTGGAAGGCACAATCGACCATTTGGCGAACCATTTCAGCCAAAGAGGTAAGCTCTTGATCCTTCAACTTTTCATGGTTCATTTTTAGTTTTTATTGGCAATTTCTTGGGTTTTAAATCCATTTTAGGGCCACACCATGTGCTCGAGCATTCTCACAGGTGGGCCTTGTGGGACCTGCGAGAATATAATATTCTCGCAGGTGGCCTTTAGGGCACCTGCAAGAATCTTTCACTGTGCCAAAGGCTCACCTGCAAGGGTCATGACATGGATTTTGAATTTAAGTTTTGCTCAATAAAAAATATGCAAAAGTTTGGAACAAGTTGCCAACTCTTCTCTCATGGCTCTTGTGTAGGTGTTTGACCATCACAATGTTGTAGTGGGAAGAAAGAGAACATGAGGAAGATGATTCCATTGTCGGGAATGACCTGGGTACAGTCGCTGCCCTCCAGGACTGTGGGCTATTGAAATTCTTCAGGATTCCGGGCATGAGAGACCAACTCAGATTGTTGGAATATCTGGTCCACATGTGGGATGTGGACCAATAGTTATTTCACGTGGCAGTCCATACACTAACCCTAGATATCGAGGATATCTATTTTTTGACGGGGTTATCACAGTGTGGATACCATACTAGCTTGACCGGTGGCCGAGGTGGGAGACTCCCTATGAGTAAGTATTGTCGCCAGTATTTTTTTCCTGAGGCAGAAAGAAGAAAGGGTAAGGTTACTATTTGGGGGGTCCAAGACTTGGCCCTGTGAACCATCTTGTTCACTATTGCACACATGGCTGGGAGTATGGCTCCACACATGGCTCTCCAGAGCTACTTCCTATATGCCATAGAGTGCACAGAGCCTCGGGTCTTCAACTGGTCGGATGCAGTTCTTTGTAGTATGAAGAGGCAATTGACGAAGTGCAGGAGGGGTAACTTGAAGCAGTTTGGGTACAGATCAATTTTGGTGCCTTCCTTGAGAGGGTCCCACTACTGTGATTACAGGTTGATTGGGGTTTACCTACCCCACAAGATCCGAGGATGCTGAGGTGGTGCAACCTCATGGCTCGACACGTAGCTGGGCCTATAATCAAGTACAATGATTCATTTTTTGACTGGTTAAGTCCCCAGATGATGATGATTGACGACTACACATACACTAGTTTGGATTTCTGAGGGGATCTAGATTTGGCCTTGCCTGAGGATGCTCAATGGGGTGATCTAGGTAAGAAGTACACATTTTGTTCTTTTTGAATATTTTTGTAATTTTTATCATATGAAATGTTTTTGTGTTTATCCAAGAACTAATTATAAAAATCTCTTTTTGATGACACAGATGTGGGCCCATATCTGTTGGACACACCTACCACACTTAGAGGGGGGGTGAATGAGTGTGGGGCTCTTTTTCCCAAAACTGCCCTCTTGCACAAAAACTCATCAATTAGCATTCAACATTTATTCATTACCCATTGTTGTCATTTATAACCA
>ML800466.1:293752-306777 GCA_009831015.1 Picea engelmannii | reverse complement strand
TTTCACCATAAGGGGACCACTTTGGAGTTCATCCATTTGTTTACCTTTGCATCAATTGGTTTCCACTTGGACATATAACATTCTCATCAAGGGAATCATATAAATCAATTACTTGACATCAACCAATCAATCAAACCAAACCATTTACATCAATGACATATGATCCAACAATCTCCCAAGTAATCAAACCATTGGCATCAATGACAAACCATTGGCATCAATGACAACATGATCCAACAATATCGACCTCCAGGAACGTCTCCTATTCAACGGCGAGGAGAGGCAGCTCCAGTGGTGAGATGGGATGCCAAAGACTACGAGGCAGTGGAGCAGAACTTGGAGGGGTTGACCGCGGACATCCTGGATATGGATATTGGGGAGATCCCTAGACATTACCAGTGCCATACTATGGGCGTTTCTGAGTCTATCAGTCGACTGCTTCATAGGGTAGCCTGAGCAATTGTGTGTTATCGTGAACGTCATCCGTGACGCTGTTTTGTAGAAGCTATGGGCTTCGTATTTTTGATATTTTGGTCCTTGGACAGAAACTTTTTGTAAAAACTTTTGATCGTTATATACATATATATGGCTTCTATCGGCTTATCTTGTGTTGTGTTATACATGTAATGTGTGATTGGTTTATAAGATTCCCAAATGTCTGTCCAACACATAGTTAGCTAATGCATCAGTCAATGTATTTAGACATCTAGGAATGTGTTGATATTCGATATAATCAAAATAACGTTCCAAGAGGCGAATTCGTAAATATACCCGTAATAAAGAAGGACTTTGAATAGCATAGACATTACTTAGCTATAGTACTACCAGCGGGGAATCGAGTTGTATAACTAGGTGGCAGATACCAAGCGAAATAACATCAATCAACAATTCGATGATGACGTTATATTCCACAATATTTTTGATCGCACGACCAAGGCATACACCTCGCAGACTGATAAGTTCATTTGTAGGTGTGTAAATTGCCCATGCAACAGAAGAAAGATTTCGAGTACTACGACTAGTGCCATCAGCGAAGCCAATGTGGGGTAGAGAAGACTCTGACATCTGGAAACCAAGCACAACGTAAGATAAGTGGTTGGAGGTAGAGACCAAATAATGAAAAATCATACTAGAGTAACACACAAAAAGTATGATACAATAAAATACAAGCACTCATGCACATGTGATCTTAGGCATAATACTTCTTTAAGTACAACCCATTTCTGTGTTCACTTAAGGGGATACCGTCGTAGTCTACCAACTCGTAAGCTCCTTTCTCCAAAACTTGTCTGACGATATAAGGACCTCGCCACATCACTTCAAATTTTTCGGCTCCTAGCATATCCCGATCTTGTTCGTAAAGAAGAACCGGATCACCTTCGGAGAAAACTTGTGGCCTGACATGTTTGTCGTATTGGGCTTTAACACGTTTCTTCTGGGCTTCTATAACTAGGGTGGCATCACGATGGGTTTCATCTAATTGCATAAGATACAACATACGTTCTTCTTTGGCAGAGTGTAGAGGAGTGAGGTGTGATCGTATTTTATTGTTGTATGTTTGGCAAGTGTGGCATTTTTGGACGACAATTATACAATCGTTGAATAAAGAAGGCCAAAAATACCCTACCTGTAAGATTTTCTGGGCAGTAGCATACCTAGACATGTGACCACCACAGGCTCCAGAATGGTAGTCATTCAGGGCTTTCTCGGCTTCATCAAATGTGAGGCAGCGTTGAAAAACAGAGTCAATCCCACGACGATAAAGAGTATCACCGAGGATAATATACTGATGAGATTGGTAGTGTATTCAACGACCGTCAGTGTCAGACAAATTGGGCCAGAAAGTCTGGGTCTGGAGATAGATGATGATATCTCTGTACCAAAGTTCATCGGAACTGATCAGGAAAAGGGATTCATCGGGTAATGAATCTTCTGCTACATTTTCTGTCTCAGAGCAGGGAAGGTTGCATATCAATTTGATAAACACCAAGGATTTCTTGGACTTAGTGCGTTCGAATTCTAAGTCAAACTCCTGGAGTATTACGATCCATTTGGAGTATTTTTCCCCTAGCAATTGACATGTAAGAATGTGCTGCATAGGGTTGCAGTTAGAAATCACTTGGACGGTTGCCAAGGCCAGTTTTTCAACATGTAAATACTTAGTTTTGGTAGTTGTGAGACTTTGAATCATGTAATAGATGACATGTTCGTCATGAGAATCATCCTCCTGTATGAGAACCATAGCGATGGTATAGTCCGAGGTTGCGAGGTAAAGGAAATAATCCCGACTGTAATAAGGTGGGAAGAGTAGGGGGGTACATGTCAAAGACAGTTTCAAAGATTCAAAATCTTTGTTGGCAGTAGTATCCCATACGAACTCAGAACCTTTCTTGAGCAGTCGTGTAAATCCAAGAGTTAGCTCAGCATAGTTTGGGATGAAATGACGAAGACAGTTTTCCTTCCCTTGCAAACTTTGTAACTGGCGAAGTGAGGAAGGAGGAGGGAGATTGAGAATTGCCTCGACCTTCAACAGATCTACCCTGATCCCTTGATGTGAAACAAGAAATCCCAGAAGTTAGCCGGATTCTACGTAGAAAACACATTTGTGGGGATTCAAGCATATATGGTAAAACCGACATCGAAGAAAAATGGCACGGAGATGTATTGGATGATCTACATGGCGCATGGAATGAGCGGGTAAGTCATCGAGATATGGCTGCACAATGTGCTTTATGTCATGAAAGGCGTAAGACATAGCATGTTTTAAAGTTGCACTAACATTCTTTAAACCGAATGGGATTTTTCGATAGGCGAAAGTGCCCCAAGGACAAATAAAAGCGGTCTTGTGTTGGTCCACTGGTACAATATTGATTTGATTATATCCGGAGAAACCATCCATCAAAGAGAAGATTTCGCTTCCGGCACAATCGTTGACTATCTGGTCAATGAAGGGGGTAGGAAAGTTGTCTTTAGGACAAGCTTTGTTAATGTCCCTATAATCAACTCACACGCAGACTGTGCCTTGTTTCTTGTCGATCGAAACAAAATTGGAAACCTAGTCAGTTAGAGCCACCGGGTAAATGAGGCCATCCTTAAGAAGTTTCTCAACTTCAAGCTTGATAGCGGTTGATTTACATGGGTGGACTGTACGAAGTCATTTCCAGACGGGTTTAGCACCCGGGTATGTCTTAATTTCATGTACCACAATGTCCAGGTAAATACCCGACATTTCTTCATAGCTCCACGTGAAGACGTCACGAAATTCTTGGAATAGAGACTTGTAGGTGACCACTTTGTCATGGGAACACGAAGCTCCGATATGCACATTTTCTACAATTCTAGGTTTTATGGATATGTCAAGAGGGAGGGTGGGTGAGATGTTACTCAAGTTCCCTTCATAGAACAGATCGTGTGTAGACTCAGGAATGGTAAAAATAACAAAAATGGTTGACAGGGTCGAGATCCGTTGGTAATCCTCGATCGTGTGTTGTTCAAGGAAGAGGATGGAACGATGATGTCCATCATCCCAAGGGGTGTCTTCCATGGACATAATAGACATAATCATCTCGTCCATGGGAAAAATGACGCGGAATAGATCTGGAGATAAATCACCAAGAGAGGGGGTAGAAGAGGTTGTCGATTGAATGGATTGATAAGCAGATTCGACCGGACTCAAAGGAATTTCGTCGCCATATCGAAGATGATCGCCAGGGTTGGGTACCATCCATGGGTCGTAAGATGCAAGGGTTTCATGAACATAGGTGGATATCATGTTGATCGAGGCAACAAATGGATATGGCACATCAGGTGGTGGTATGGGGAAAGTACCCATCAATGAGGAATCTTTAAGAAGACCCACACCGACGTTCTCGTATCCAGGGGGGTTGCAATGAATGGTATGTTGCCAGTATGTGAATCCGAGTGAAAGAAGGCCAATTGGTCTACAGTAACTACTTTTCCTTTATGTGGGAAACACACAACACAGAAAATAGTGGACACAACTGCCTACATGGAATCGATCCAGCTACGACCAAGTAGAAGGTTGTAATCAAGAGGAGCGTCGAAGACCTCCACTTCAACGTTGACCATTTTTCTTTCTAATGTAATAGGCAACGAAGGGAGTAAACCATAAAGATTAAAAATAGAGCCATTGAAGGATTTGAGCGTATTGTGGGATTCAGTTAAAGGAGGAGAGCCGATGGCTTTCCAGTAGGTAATAAACATGACACACATCGAGGCACCCTCATCAATAACTGTTCTACAAATGTTTTTTTCGGAGACAATAACTTGTATTTGGAATGTGAGTTGAGGGGGTAACCTTGGAATGTGATCTTCCAAGTAAAAAAATATTAAATTCGTATCTGTAGGGTCGATTCCACCAATAGATTTCAACAATGCCTTTCGTTGTATAGGACAACTCTAAAGGACTTCAAGGGATGACATCGTGGATGGTGTTTGGGCCAGATCTTCAACAATACTGTAGTTCTGGGTAGCACATGCATGAGGATTGAAAGCCAATTTTCGAATGACGCCCTTTGGAGGAGGGAAAATGAATGTATCTTGACTCGGTCGTTCGAGATGAAGAGGACCGTTGGTAGGTGGGGTCATGGGAGATGGTTGGACCAATGAAGGAGGTATTATATCAACCTTCTCTTTGGAGGAAGAATAATCTTTGGCTCGAGTGGTAAGTGTGATGTCATTCTTCTTTGAATCACCTGTACACATTAAGACATAGGATGTATTGGAGGGGGAGGGTTGGTCATGAATGACCAATTGGGCCTGTTTTTTAGAAGGGAAGGGTTGTGACAATACGGCCGGAGTGGGGGGTTCCGTGGTCTCTTGAAGGAACTTAGTAACCTCGGCTCATCATAGACAATCCTTAGTGTAGTGATCATCACCACAGATAAGAAAAGGGTTTTGGGGTTTGCGCTTATCCCTATCATCAAAAGGTGGTGTTTTGGTTTTCTCAGTTTTTGGATTATTTTTATCCTCCTTATTCTTACCCTTTCCTTTTTTGGATTTATTTTTGCCGGCGGGGGTAGATTGAATAGAATTTAACTCATAAGTCTTGCTGGTGGGAGGGGTAGGAGACAAAGCATTTTGAACATTAGAAGAAATGGATTTGGGGTTGTTTCCAGAGGTCTGGATGGAATGTGGTTGGGCATGGAAAGTCCCAATCACACCGTCAGCTGCATGAGAAGCAGCGGGAGTGGTTGAAGTAGAAAAATTAGAAGGACGAGGTGTGTCAGGGAGTAAGTCGTAAAGAGTACCCGTTTGTGAGTAAACGAGGTCTAGGTATTGGGCACGACTGATGGCCTGTTCTTCTATGACAACTCCACCCATGGTGATGTCACAAGCGATGTCGTTCACGAATGATTTCATGAACCAATTTGCCAGCAACTGGTCGGGAAGTTCAATTTTGATGAGACATCGTCTCCGTCGCCACTCATGAATGTGATCAAAGATATGAGTGACTTTGGTTTCTTTGAAAGAACTCAAAATATCGGTTCCCGTTTCGTAGCGGTTTCGGTAACTGGTAGTGGGTGAGGAAAGACATAGCGAGGGTGTTGAAGTTGGTGAAGAAGCCTCATGGTAATTCTATATACCACTTCACGGTAGAACCTGTAAGGGTTCACTGAAAAAGGCTTAAACAAATAGAGTCATCCATCAAGGAGTTCGATGAGCACCAAAGGTGAAAAGTCATTACATGATTGTTCAGGTCCTCTCCAGGTTTACCATCGAATTTAGGGATGTCAGATGGTAGTTTGGACGGTATGGTGGGCCATTGAGGAGAGTGATAGATCAGATCATTTAAAATTCTCGACAGATCAGGGAGGTCCAGAGTGGCTAAGAAGGGTAATTGTCTATTCACATGTGGGTACTGGTGACTTTGGGGAGGGAGTCCCATTGGTAGACCAGTAGGACCATAATCATTTTGCATATAATGCGAAGATCTAGGCAGATTCAGTTGTTGGTGTGGATGCAAGTAATTCATAGGGTTGTACCCTTGAAGATGGGTGTGGGGTTGAGCATTCGAGCCCCAAATAGGATTAGACATACCTGAATAGGGTTAGACTATATTGGGGTGTATGTTGGAGCTAACTTGAGGTTGTTTCCCCCCAGTCGAGTGAGGATTATGTTGAATAAGATAATTCCAATACTGGGCCAAGGATGGAGGTATTCTTTTTCCATAGGGTGGGGTAGGTGGGGGTTTCCCTCCAATCGGGGGTTGCATCCCAATTGGGATTTGTCCTGCAAAAGGGGGTTGAGTTTGGCCTCCTTGGTGAAATTGTCCACCAACAGGAATCTGGTAGTTAGGTGTGAAAGACAGGATGGTGCCACTAGGATCAGTGCCTCTGATAGAGGATGGAAGAGGTCCTCTGAAAGGAGGTGGAGGAAGTGTCGGAATGAAATTGGGAAGATGGTGCCTAGAAGGAGTGGGACTGCCAGGAGTCTTGGATGTGATTTGTGTAGGAGTGGGACTAGAAGCATTCAACGCATGATATTCGGGCAGAAGTGTTGGGGTGAATCTAGGCGAAAGTAGTGTGCCAATGGGGGCTTGGCTAGCCGTTGTAGTCCTGGTGCGAGGAATCATAGTATCTGGGACCATTGTGTGATGGACCGTTTGTAGGGGGATAGTCAAGATGTGGTTGACTGGCGGAGCATCTGTACCAGGAAAATAATAGGCAGTAGTAAAAGGTACTGCGTCTAGATCAGATGTTTCGGGCAACTCAGGTGCGACAGTGATAACAACGCCTACTCCTGAGACAAAGAGATCCCATCTAAAAATGTTAGTAGTCCAAAAAGGATCTTGACCCTTAGGTCCTATGAAAGGTCCGGTTGGTGATCCAGAAGACTGAACAACTAAATCTCCGGAAGAATTCACTTGCACGATACGTCTCCCGGAGTCAGGAGGAAGTCGAAAGTCCTCTCGAGAATTGGTAATTCAGAACCGTTCTAGAGAGTTAGCTCTTTCCACTTGTCGAGTGGCAACATATTGGATTTCACTCTGTTGAGGAGATCCCTTTGGTGAGTTGGTAGGAAAGGGTTGAGAACCTTCCAGATCTTCTGGGGGTAAGCCTTGAATTCTACGTGAACGACATGGAGGGTCAATTGTGATTGAGTTAGAATATTATGAAAGAAATTCCATGGCCAACTTGGGTAAACAAAAAACATGCGCTAGTAAAATCTAGGAAGCAAAACCAAGCAAACAAGACCTTCCAATTCCGAAGTCACTAGTTGGTGATGAAATCCAACGTCGTGACGATGAGACAAGAATGGTCTGGGCTAGGGTGGAAAAGTTACATTGACAACCTTCTTAACGGACTTACACCCTGGTGCAAGCTCCCACACATAATCGTGGGTATACCCTCCAAGGATCCCGAGTGAGTCTGGCCAATGTCGATTCCAGGTACCATTAAGACTTGCCCCTTCACAGTCACCTTGTGTAAGACCCTAAGAAGATAGGCTACTAAGGTTACCACCAACAACAATGATGCATAAGGGAACATTCGACAGTCCGATCCACATGCAAGGGCAGGGTATCTAGACTAAAATCAGCTTGAGAGGCTTCCACTCATCATTGTGGGTATACCTTCAAGTGACCCCCGTAATACGTTCAATCTCTACACCGATATCAACAAAGCAGGGTGAGTAACTCCGTCAATATCGATGCGACCTCAGGTTTGACCCTTGTGTGAGAAGGGCTTCCCAGGACAAAATGATGCAAATGGAATTTGACACTCCTTACCACAAGATGCTATTGTGTGTTTTGTTCTTTGGAGAGTGTGTCTCACTGCCTATTCCAAATCTCTAGCCTAGCTAGTGTTGGTGTAAAAGAGTCCTAGAAAAAGTTACTAGTTAAATTTTAAAATTGCGCAATATTATTAAAGGTTGTTTTTACTGAAAAGGAGACAGAAATGAAACCGATGTTGTGTCAGACTCTGGCCCAACAATGAATAAATAAGGATGAATGATACAATTTTTTTGTTCAATGAATCCTATTTATAGGAGGGAAATAGGAGTTTTCTGGAACAATGCGAACTACGATGTATGATCTTCTCTGAAATTCAATATCAAACAATCGTGAACATTGCAAGTTCTCTATTCATTGTCTTTTAATACTTGAATGCCAATATTTTTCGAATGCAAGGGTGCTTTAAAAAAAAATTTCTTTAATTTTTCATTAGAAACCAAACAACAGGAATGAAACTAAGAAAAAACAAGCAACCAACGAAAAATAAATACACAACAAACACCCATACCAATCTTTCAATGAAGATAAAAATAACAAACTGACAAGACTAGCCTCTTCAAATGCACATTGGTAACACTTTTTCAAGTAATAAGCAATTGAAAAGGACAACTGATCTCAACTTTTAAAACCAATCAAAGGCTCCCGACCAAACAAGCACTTGGATTTCAAAACCACAGATTATACCCTTGTTAAGAAAAGGTCAAGAGGTAAAAATTGAGAAAAATGATCAAGATGAGCTTTCGATTTCTGAAAACTAATCCTTCATGAGATCTGAAGTCAAGAAACATTCAATCACTGGCTAGAGAAGTTCTTCCTAGACACACAAAGAAATCTGGGCATCTGAGGACACAAAAGACTTATTCCAAAATTTTCACAAGTGAGTTTGCAGGCTGGGAGTAGGGCACATTGCGAGAATCAAGGATTCTCGCAGGCTAGACACAGGCAGACTGCGAGAAGTTCGCATTGAACTGAACACCAGGGTGTGAAATTTAGTGATTCTCGTAGGCTATAGAAGGGTGCAGTGTGAGAAGGTCTGCAATCAAGCAAATTTTGGAAAAAGGACAAAACTTCTGAGGGAACTTCTGGATTTAGGGAGTCTATAAGGGTCTCCTTAAGACTCAAAGATTGATGAGGAATGAAAAATGGTAGGTTAAGAGAAAATGGTCAAGAAAAAACCACTAAAATGGGTTTGATCCCCAGTGGATTCGCCAATTTTGTTATCGGATAAATCAGTAGGTGCAGACACTAACAGATCTCCTTAGATCCACCTGGATCTAGATCAAAATAGGACAGGACACGACTCTTTCCCTAAGTTGTAGTCATTGAATCTACTAATAAGGTAGGATGAGAGACATACCTTAATATCACTTCCTTAGGTCTCTGTTGTTCCCACTTCGCTTCGGTGCTCTTGTGAAATCAAGTCCAAGACAACAGAAACAACCAAAGTGAAGATAGCAAAGTATATTCAATGACAACCTATGCATATGATCAAGGAGTTATGCAATAAAATAAGAGTAATTTTATGGGAGAGGGACATGACGCTGTATTATATTAATTGAAAGTAGAAGATACAACCGGATCGCCTTGATTTCGCAAGCTTCCTTTCAGTGACCCTTGGTTCCAACACACACACTTAATCTATACTTGCATGAAGAAGATCCAATACAACTTGGTGGGATAAAAAGAGTCTCCAAGATTCCATCCAAGCAGGGTTCTTCACACAATTCTCCATTCAATCTTTCTTAACCTTTTCCATGAGAATCCTTTCAATATATAGGAGAAGGAGAGATGGTTACATGGATGAGGATGATACCACTAAATCTGAGAAGTCAGTAGGATTCCAACCATGCGAATGCCAACTCATTTTCTAGAAGATCCCCTTCTAGAACCTCCATGACCTCTTCTCCTTTTCAAGCTTAAAAACAGGTTCGCACCCTACCTATAGAGCAGACTGCGAACAGTTCACACCCTAAGTGTGAGTGGCCTGCGAGAATGAAGGATTTTCTCACCCTGTAACATATGCAGCCTGCGAACTCACCTTAAAAATGTGTTTTTGGAAGAAGATAGCAGTCACTTTTCTCAAGAAAAAAGTCCTTGTGGGAGCCTGAATACAACACTTATAGAAACATCACCTGAGTGACCAAAATCATGTGTAACATTGGTATCTTATCAACTTCCTTTGTTTCATGGGCAAGAGTTTTTGATAGTGGAGATGACTGAGTTTTAGATGGCATACCTTTATTTGGATTTGGCTTGGGAGGTGCTTCTTCTTGTTTGCCTTGATCAGAGGTGGTGGCCTTCGAAGCTCCATTTCTCGTCCTAAAATCGTATTTCTTCTTGGGTTGACCTTGGATAACTCCCTCTTCCCCTATTTGATCATCAAATTGATTTAACAATTGTGCTACCTCATATTCTTGCTGTGTTAAGTGGTAGGTATAATAATCTGTCTTATTGAAAAGCACATCAATATCATCCACAACATCATTGTCTGCATCTATCTCCTTAATCTGATTGTTTTGGAAAAGGGGAACTACCCTTTGATCATCAACATTTCTCCTTTCTCTCTGCATTACTTGAAGAGCATCATTAGGCCTTCTGAATTGGTTCTGATTTCTATTACCAGCCCCTTGAAAAGTTTTGTTTGGCTATTTGGATTCCCATTTTAGCTTAGCTATCTCAGAATTCAGATCCTTCAAAGTCTTATTGATCTCTTCAAGTTTCTGATCAAATGTAGCTGGGTTAGAGGAGGTAGGGGCATCCTCTCTCTGTTTTTTCTTCTCTTTATCAGATCTAGTCTTTAATTTGTCTGATGCCAAAATATTATATTCAACTTCAATCACTGCTTCTTGCATGGATAATAGTGTGGTTGATCTTATCTATCTCAGGAGGAGGGAGAATTCTGCATCAAATGCATTAGCATAAGTGATCTTGGCAGAGGCTTTAGTTGGTTTGATTTCATCTTGGATTCTACCATACATTTTATTGAATCTCTTGGTGAAGTCTGAAATAGATTCACCATTTTTAATCTTTAGAGCTCCAAATTCAGCAATGTAATAGAGATAATCTCTCCTATCTCCCCATTGCTTTATAAAAGCTTCATCTAATGCCTCAATATCTGCAATGGAGGCTGGAGGAAGACTTCTGAACCATTTTTTGACCTCCCCATCCAGACTCTGTACAAACAACCTCATCCACTCATCTAAATAATCAATGTTAAAGTTGTCTACAAAACTGTAAAAGGCTACAATATGTTCTTTAGCAGTTATTTCACCTTCCCCATTATATCTTGGTAGATATTTCATGTAATCTATGGTTGGGAGTGCATGTAAAACTACAGGAAGCACTAAGGGTGCATATTTGGCAGCAATTATGACATCCATCCTATTAACGTCCATGGGTTGAACAATAGGAATATGCAAATTTATGGGAGATATAGCAGTGGATGCAGGACTAGATGTTGAAGTGGAATTGGGAGTAGGAGATGTCTGAGCCCCTTTGGAATTATGATTCTCAGGGCTAGCAAATTCAAGCTGCTTGTGATGATGGTTTGAAGTATTCTCTTGGTGTGCAACTTTTCCCTTGAGGGGGGAAGTGTACCTCTGAGCTACAATGGATTTCCTTAGTTTCCTTTCTAGCTCAGAGCCTACTGTGTTATTCTTGGGGTTATAATCAGCCTTCTTGGCTTTGCTATTTTTAGATTTGGATCTATTGAATCCCTTTCTGGGCACCAATATTTCTTCTTTAGATTTTACTTAGTGTAGTCTCCAGGTGAAAGATGGCAGTCTGTTGGTGTCTGATCTTTGTTCACCATCAAAGGTTAGAGTTGATCAATTTTTGTTCTCCCAAGGAAAGATATTTTTTTACTCCGTCCCCGATCATGATGCCAGAAGATGTTGGTCCTAAGGTTTGCACCTGACTGCTAAAGGGAAAATCTAGGCCACCTATCAGTTTAGAATGATTGCTTCTTTTAACTTTTTTTTGGTTGGTCAAAGGGTTGTTCTATCAATACAAAGGAAAGGTTGGGTTAGAAGAATGATATGGATGAGGGCCCTCATTGGCTGATGGAACACTAATGACAAACTAGTGAAATAATAGAAAACAGAGAAAAACAACAAACTACTCAATGAATAATCTGATGCAAGAAGTTCAATACTTAAAATATCATTTCAAGACATCAAACATGTATCAAAACACAGGTTGCAAAAAAAAAATCTTCACCAAAGCATTAGTTGTTTGAAAGATTGCATATCAGTAAAAATAAGTCATACAATAGCTGAAAGGAAATGAAATGTACGTTGCACAAATAAAAAACTGTATTCAAGATAAGAATGAAAACACATGAAGAGTTGAATGAAATACTGTCATCAAGAATATGTTCATCGGGTAGAGAGATTTAATCCATGCATAAAACAGGTCCAACCAGTCTGTTGTATTGATATTCTTTCCTAAAAAATCTGACCTTTACAATATCCGAAAACTAACTATTTAAAAGAGTTGCAGAGGTTCTCGTCCTTAGGGGAATGAGACCTAAATTTAGGGAACTGTTCGTAAATCAAATAATTAACTTCACTAAGATACTGGACTAAATCAGAAAGAGTGGTTCTTATCACATATAGAAGACCACTCTTGCATCTAATCTAGGAAAATGCTAGACTTAATCAAATAAAACTACTACTGTCTCTGCAAAAAAAACTGATGCATGTGCTGGAGGAACTGAGTGGCCAAAAATAGGCCTCAGAGTGACAGAGAAGATCTTTGTGTTGAATGACGACATGTCTACGAGTTGTTGGAGGCCACTAGAGATAACCAACTGCATGAGTAGAGTTTGCTAAAGTGTTTCTGGAACTAATCTGCGTCGACCTGTGACTGAGACTTAACTCTGTGTCTATGCCTGAGATTTTGGAAGCCAAGCACACTCTGTATTGACCCCGTTAGATGACATATGTACCTATGAAATAACTTCATTTTAATGGTTTTCGACCCATCGGGCATGAGGGGAGGCGTGGAGGAGAGCATCCAATCGGGATATGGGATGAATGGACGTGAGGGTAGATGACGTGTGAAGAAAGATGTCAAAGTGAGAGGAGGTGTGAATACGATGGAGGTATCAAGAGTATGGAGTTGGCGATGTGTACTTATGGATACAGGTGGTGCGTAGGGAGATGAGGAGTAGATAGGTTGGGAAGTGAGTGGAGAATAGGTGGCAAAAGGCGAGAGGGGGCAGTATTGAAAAACAACCTGGGAGAAAATCAGAGGGGGGGGTAGGTGG
>ML800466.1:273189-290028 GCA_009831015.1 Picea engelmannii | reverse complement strand
TTTTCCTTCGATATGTTTAATTTCAAAGTCATATTCATTAAGAAATTTCAGCCATCTAGTTTGTATGACATTTCATTTAGGTTGTCCAAAAAAATGTTTTAGACCATAGTGGTCTATCCTTAGCTCAAATATTCTCCCCATAAGGTAATATCTCCACATTTTTAGCGCATGAATAATGATTGCTAATTCTAAGTCATGTGTAGCATAATTCCTCTCATGCTCTTTTAAGTTTTGGGACTCATAGCACACCACATGATCCCTTTGATTGAGGACTCCACCGAGCCCTTCCTTGCATGTTGTTGGTGGAAATATATGTATAAATTCCAGACATCAAATCATCAACCTGGGGCTCATAATATTTGAGATGAAAGCACAGGAAATGCAAAATGAAAGCCAATTCTAGCTTATGCTAACAAACTACAGGAAATGAATCACTAAGAAATGAATGAAAAGAAATGAAACAAGTTGCAATGTATTATAAGGAATTAGATATATAGAAGAACTATCTAATTAAAAGAAAATAAAAGTAGCACAACGTATATAGAGAATGGGGGCCCCTGTAAACCTAACACATGCTATGAAAAATATTATAGACTAAATGAGTACTTCAAAGACGGGTATAATATCAACAACTAATTTTTATTGAATGAAATGAAGGATTACAAATGTTCAAGCATGACTGTCCAATACTAATTCCCTCCTACATCAATACTAATCACCCCACTCTGCTCCATGGTTGTATATATATACAAAAAATAAAAAGGGAATGGATCAAAACTAATTCCCTCAATTCAACCTGGTCTAAGCATAATTAGCTTACAAGATATTTGGTTTCCTCTTTATAGTTGATATTGGTTTGCAAAGATAACCAAGAAATGATTACAAATGATTTTACATGACATAAAAATATTGAGAATAGCTTGATTCAGTCTCTCTTGCTGGATGGACACACCCATTCATCTAGAAGATTGGAGAATGAAGGTGCAATTGTAAATCTGTACAAACCCAGATTGGAAAACCACCCATATCTCCCATATCCTTTAGTATCTTTGAAAATTCACCACTCCTAACCCAAAGCAGACCATTCTGCACAAACCCATGTTCCAGAATTTCTAGATTATTCTTTATTTTCTCACGAGCTTGAAGTCTGCTACTGCTAATTCTGGCACAAGTTTGACTATGAGTTTGACCATGTGCTGGAGGTCCACATGTGCAACTTGGGTGCGAACTAGTGAACATGAAACCATATTGAGGGTATTCCTAACAAAACCCATTTCTTCCTTCCAGCCCCGTAGGTGTGCATGTATGCTAAACATAAAAATTAGGTACGAGAACGAAAGTGTTTATGTAGGAACATAGCTGTCACAAACCTTCATTGGTAAGATTAGTCTAAACCACTTCTAAATCATTAGAAACAAGGAAAATTATTGTAATTAAAAACATTAAGCTTGTTAAACATATCAACTTCAGAAGTGTGGGCAAATACAACAATAGGCATAATAAACGAGTGTGAGGATAGGGTGAAATGGTTAAAAAGAGACCAACTGATGATGTAAAATATGTCAAATTGGTGAGCCAAAACACGCATCAGTGCACACCAAAAAATATTCATCCCGATATTCAATATTTAATATTGACACACGTATCAAAACATCTTTCAATTGTTGAAATATCTTCACACTCGGAAGTCCATTCAAATTTCACTCTCTTATTTTGCAAAGAAGTGATTGGGCTTGCAATCCTTGAGAATCCTTTTATGAATCTTTGGTAATAACTTGAAAGACCCATGAATGACCTCTATCACATTCCTTGGTGATGGATATCCTCTAATGGCCTCTATCTTCTTTGGATCCACTAGTATCCCATATGTTGAAATAATATTTCTCAAGTAGTGAATCTTCTTTTGATAAAAGATGCACTTAATTAGCTTGGCATACAACTTGTGACTTGCATTAACATTCTCAAATATTTATCATGTTCTTATTTTGTGTTTGAGTAGATAAGTATATCATCTAGGAACATAATCACAAACTTGTTCATATATTTTCATAACACTCCATTCATTAGACACATGAAAACAACTAGGGCATTTGATAGACCAAATGGCACTACCGTAAATTCATAATGCATGTATCTTGTTCTAAAAGATGTATTGCTGATATCTTCTTCTTTATGCTCACTTGATGATAACCTGATCTTAGGTCAATCTTGGAAAAGAAATGAACCTTTCAACTGATCAAATAGATCATCAATCCTTGGAAAAGGATATTTGTTCTTAATGGTGACCTTATTTAGTTGTCTAAAATCAATACACAGCCTTAAGGTTCCATCTTTCTTCTTCACAAAAATCACTAGGGATCCCCAAGGTGACACACTTTGGCAGATATACCCCTTCTTTAACTGCTCTTAAAGTTGCATCTGCAACTCTTTCATTTCTAGTGTGCCCATTTTGTAAGGTGTATTAGACATTTGGGCAGCTCCTGGCACCAAATAAATAGAGAAATCAATGTCCCTTTTTGGTGGAACTCATGGGATTTCCCCAAAAACATGTTCAAAATCCCTCAAGGATGGATATTCTTCAATGCTTGGAATTTTATCTTTGGTTTCCTCTTCCATATGGGCTGCAAAATTTTGACATCCCTTTCTGAAACTCTTTTTTAGCTGCATAGATAGAATTTCTCTAATAGCTACAACTATTGGGATGCCTTGAACCTTTTCTTATTGTCCTACCTCATCAAGACAAGTGATTGTCTTGTTGTAACAGTCTAAGACAACATGGTGCTTTTCCAGCCAATCCATGCCAATTAGACAGYCATATGAACCCAATGGCATGATTTTCACATATACCTTTGTGTTGATTCCATTCATGTCTATTGGGCAATCCTTAACTAGCTCATTAATTTTCCTCTTATCCCCTATGGCTAACTCAAATAGCCAATATTTCTTATGCTTACTCCTTTGTAAGTGAAATATTTAAAAAATGTTATAGTTTATGTAATTATGGCTAGCTCCATAATCAATTAAAATTTCTATGGGTTGGTTGTCAATATTAATTTCCACTTCAATAATGGGGGATTGCTATTCTACGTTATTGTTGTCCAAGGCTACATAGATCTTTGGCATGTTTCTTCCCGTGTCTTCCACTATTTCAGCCTCCTAAATTTTGTGGAAGTCCTCATAATTTCTCCTTTGTGAGGGAAGTCCATATATAACTGATTTTTCTCACATCCCCAACATTGTGTAGGTTGTTGTCTTGGCCTTTTCCTAAATGAATTTTCCATCCTGGGCTCATTTTGGGTTGACTGTCCTTGATGATTTTCTTGTGAGTTGTTCCTATAAAAGGGTGGCTTAAAAAATTCCTTCCTTTGATCCATCTTCCCTTTCATATTTCCATTCCATGCTTTTTGGAAGACTTTCCTTCCTTTTTTTAGCTCATAAAGATGTTTTGGTCTCCTTATGGTCTCCTCCAAAGTCTTGGGGTTATCCCACTGTAGAATTTGTTTGAAAATATGAGAGTTGTTGTGAAATCAATGTCATCATTGTTATATGTGTCACTTAGATAATTTTCCTTAGTTCTCGATAGGTTTACCTACATAAGTGGAAAAAATTGGTGTTTGATATTATCGATAGTAAGGAGAAAGGTGCACAAAAGGGGTAAATTAACAATATTCAATCAAATCTAACTTTCCGATCAATGCTCAAAAATGAGAAAGAAAGTAGTCATTGGATGGATATTGGATAGGATAATTCAAATATCTACTCAGAATTTAGTTTTGATTCAAATATTTCTTAAGAGATCAGAAGGAAGGTGTTTGGTGGACTTGAAGGACACCATTGAGCATAAATGGGAGTTTCAGGAAGCCCTAACTTTTAGCCCATAAATCATATTGAAGAATGAGTATGGTCATTGGAAAGGTAATCCATAGGAAAACATGAAAGAAGGTCTAATTTCTCCAAGGGAGCATCAGGTTGCTCCATGAAGTTGCAAGAAAAAGTGAAATTGGATTCCATGAACCATGCAACTATTTAAAATGGAAGTTTTCAAAATAATGTTAATTTTGGATAAACATTCCCAAATGATAGAGGTGTGTGCCAGAGGGGGTTGGTGGGTAAGGAAGAGTGCATATTCTCATGATAATGAATATGCAAATGTATAAGGGCACATTTGGAAATTTAATATCCTAATAACCGAGAAAAAAAGGGATGAGATTAATAACAAGGCATTGTTAATAAGAAGAGAAACACTAAAGAAAAAAGTGTGAGTGAAGGGATTGCTAGCAAGACGATAAGATTCCATAAATGAGGATTTTGTGGATCTATTCGAGATTAATCCCAGGGTCCATTGGTCAAGGAAGTAGGTCAAGGATTGTACAATTGTTTGAGGAATCAAAGAGCTCCAAAGGGAAGTTAAGGGCTACAAAGAAAGAATTGAGGGTCGACGAAGGGATTGGAATAACAGAGAAAAATTAGTATTAAAATTTTATAGAGTTTGAATGGCTTGCAAGGGAGAACCAAAATATATTTTCACATAAAACATAAAGCTAGTAGGTGAAGAGTGTCATTTGCAATCACAAGGAGTTAAGGAGGAATCCATAACCTTGAAGGCAGATATGCAGTGAAGGCAGAGAGTTTGGATGAAAGAGAAAATAAAGGATCTTAGGGATGATGAGTGAGTCATGGGATGGGTGATTCATATATAAAGGAAGTCATAGGAATTCCTGAAAATAATTCCTATCCAGGAATTAACCACTTTGGTCTAAAAGTACTCAGAGCAGGAAAGAAATCCACTTATAAATCAAAGTTCGTAGTGGAAGCAAGGTACAGGTGAAATGGAGGAATGTGACTTTTCATTTGGAGCAGACTGGTCTTGAGTGCCCAAGTAGTGCTTCACAGTGAATCACTAAATGAAGTGAAGAGAACTATTTGAAATTGAGAAAAGCCATGAATAACAAAAGATATTTTAAAAGATGACATAAAAGAAACATTTTAGTATGTTGAAATGTCAATCAATGAGGTTGATTTTAATACTGGTTTGGTCAAAGAAATGGAGAGTGGTTAATTAGATTGTAGTGTTGAAATTCAGTTTTAGTAGTGCATGTTACAACACTATGAGTGAAATTCTATTCGAGGTGGATCGACTGGGAGTGAAAGTCGAAGGTTGAGGTGGATCGACCAGAAAAAGTCAAAGTCAAAGTAATCGATAGCAAGCTGAAGAGGTAAACCAAAAAGCGTTTTATAGGCAATCATGTGGAAACTAACTGAATATTGAATGAAGGTCAACTAGTAATTGACTGGTAATCCGATTGGTAGTCGACTATAACAGAATAATGAGATCCACAAGATTTGTAGACAATGATTTACGTGGATCTGTAACTGTTTTTGGGAGACTTTATTTAGGTTTTTTCACATTGTAAAGCCTAGAAATAATGCATGATGTAATTATATTAAGGTAAATGTTGTAATGATCTCGATGCTAATTTTTAGCATTTGTTTGTTGGTCATGTAGATGTAAGTCGAATTGGCTACAAGATTGTCCTGGTGTAAATAAAGAAGGTATGATGTTGATTGTGTCTTAGGTGTGGACCAAGGTTAGGCATGTAACCTTTTATTCTAAATGAATAATACAAGAAGAGATAAATATGCTCAAGGAATGTTGGTTTTCTTGCTTGGATAAATATAAAATCTCTGTGTACTGTGTGTTTGATTTTTCATTTGCTTCTAGATTAAATATGTATTCCTCTCTTTTGTTAGGTTTAGCATGGAAGTATAATTTCATAACATGTGGTATTAGAGATTGGTTTAAAAACCTTGGATTTGAGATCAACCCTAGATCTAGTAAGAGTCGTAAGTCAAATATATTTAAAGTTGTGCTTAAATAATGGCAAGTAGCTCGAGAATAAAGATTGAAAAATTCAATGGCCAAAATTTTGAGCTTTGGAAGCTTGAAATTGAATATCTCCTTGTAGATCAAGAATAATGAGAAACAACATGTCCATGTACCATTATTACATGTATGTTGAAGTAAGAATTGGAGAAACTCAATAGAAGGGCAAGAAGTATGATTCAACTTTGTCTTGCAGATTCAGTGCTATTGAATGTCTCAAGTGAAGACTCAAAAAAGAAACTATGGGACAAGTTGGGAAGCTTGTACTGGTCAAATTCCCTAGTAAACAAGTTTTTCCTTAGAAAGAAACTATATCTTATAATTATGAGTGAGGCAATTTCGGTATATGCGCCTTTAAAGGCATTTAATACCATAATAAGCCAATTATTGTTTGTGGATATTAAAATCACTAAGGAGGAGAAATTTATTAGCCTATGATGTTCTTTGTCAGAATCCTAGGATAGATTAGTTGTGGATATAGGTAGTAATTCAACCACATTAGCGCTAGAATATGTGGTTGCATCTCTACTGTCAAAATAAGTGAGAAGGAAAAACATGGAAGGATCGACCAAAGATGCTTTAATGGTGAGAGGTAGACTAGTTGACAGAGATAAAGGTAAATTATCTGGTAGAAATTCTAAGTCAAAGGGTATATCTAAATCCCCTTTTTAGTTCATGATAAGATGCTTGAAATGAAAGAAATTTGAGCATTATAAAAGGGATTGCAAGTTGAATGCAATGGAACTCAGTAAAGGATCCACTGAGAAGCATTCGACTGAGAGAAAGAATACTCTAGACAAAGGAGGCAATGTGTATCCAGCATCAACCAATAAACAGTCGGATCAATATGCTTCGTTGATTGACTTAGGAGCATCCTATCATATGACACCACATAGAGAATGGTTCTATGAAAATGAATGATATGAAGGAGGAGATGTTTTCTTGGGGGACGACTCGACAACCAAAATTGTCAGACTTGGAATATCCCGACTGATACTGTAGGATGGGAGGAGTACAACCCTTCTAGGTCTGCTACATATTCAGAGTTTGGAAATAAACCTGATATATGTCAGCAAGATGAGTGATGCAAGAGTGCACACTCTATTTCAGAAGGATACATGCAAAATGGTCAAAGGTGTGATGGTATTAATCAAAGGAGTTCGGAATGGAACCCTATACAAGTTATTAGGGAATATCGACTTGACTGGATGCAAAAACATTGTTGTTCTTGAATTTGACTCGACCCAACTCATATCGGGTTGAGTTGACACAAACCAACTTGACAAGTATTCATCAAGTCGACCCGACCATGCTATGGCATGAGAGGTTGGGACACATTGGAGAAAAAATACTTCAATCTATGCATAACAAAGTTACGGTCGAATATTTTTCTGAATGTAATATAGAATACAATTTTTTTGAACATTGTATATATGGAAAACAAAGTCGAGTGAGGTTCCCATCTGGAGCGACAAGGGAAAATGGGATTATAGAATTGGTTCATAGTGATGTGTTTGGACCTGTTTCAGTTCCTTCACTTGGTGGATCCTTGTATTATGTCTCGTTCATGGATGACTTTTTCAAGAAGACATGGAATATTTCTTGAGTAAGAAATCAAAGTTTTTTTAGAAATTCAAAGCGTTTAAGTCTCTAGTGGAAAACCAGACATATAAGAAGATGAAGGTGTTGAGAACTGACAATGGTGGTGAATTATGTGGAAAGTATTTTGAGTAGTTCTATAACCAGTGTGGCATAGCATGCCAAAACACCACACCATATACTCCACAACAAAATGGAGTTGATGAAATAATGAATAGAACATTAATGGACAAGGCAAGGAGCATGCTCATTCATGTTGGGCTCGAACACGAATTTTAGGCAGAGGCAATTGACACTGCAAAATATCTGTTGAATATGTCTCCTTTGTTGGTGCTAGTCAAATTGACTCCACATGAGGTATGGTTTGTTAATAATACTTCACTTTCACATCTCAAATTATTTGTATGTGATACATTTTGGCATGGTCCCAAGGAAAAGAGAAACAAGTTGGACAAGAAGGAAGTCAAATGTACTTTCATTGGATACAAAGAAGGAATTAAAGGATATAATCTATGGGATCATGCATCAAGGAAAATAATATATAGTCAACATGTGGTCTTCAAAGAAGTTGGAATGAATTTTGAGTCTAAAGTGGTTCAAATAGAGAATAATCTAGAGAAGGTGAGGTTTGAACTAAGGAACAAAGAAGAACATTATTTAGATGAGTCGACTGAATCAGATGAAGAGTTAGAACAATCAACCATAGTTGTAAGAAGTTATGAACGAGTAAGAAATAAGTCAAAAGGTATAGTTCGCTTGAATTTTGTTCCACATTTGTGTTAACTACCACTTACGAGGATCCTAAGTTGGTCAGAGAGGCAATTAACTCAACAGAGGATAGACCCATGAAGGATGCCATGGTTGAAGAGATTGATTCCTTTCAAATAATGAGACGTGGGATTTAGTCAAATTACCTAGTTGAATAAATCTCGTCAGTAGCAAGTTGGTGTTCAATAAAAAGATGAATGCAACAAGTCAAGTCGAGAAATTCAAAGCTCAACTGGTAGAGAAAAGATATTCCCAAGTCGAAGGAGTTGAATTCAATGAGATTTTTTCCCTTGATCCAAAATTAACTTCCATTAGAGTAGTAATGTCTCTGGCTGCAACATTTGATCTAGAAATAGAAAAGATGGATGTGAAGACAAAATTACTACATGGGGGACTTGGAAGAATAAATCTACATGAAACAACCTTGAGGATTTGTAGTAAGGGGCAAGAAAGATCTGGTGTGCAAATTGAAAATATCCATTTATTGTCTAAAGAAATCACCAAGAATGTGGTATCAAAAGTTTGACACATACATCCTTAGTTTTGGTTTTGTGAGAAGCAAAGTTGATCATTTCATATATTATGAAGAAGAAGGTGGAGGTTTCATATATGTAGCATTATATGTTGATGACATGTTGTTGATCAGAAAAACATGGACACAATAAAGGAGGTGAAGAAGAAAATGTTAGCACTCTATCATTTTCCTGCTATTTATGATTGTATTCACTCATTTTGCAGTATTTTAGAATTTACGCAATGAATTGTCACTTTGGTAGCGCCAGTGCAATTTGGTCTTTTCATAGTGCATACAAGTTTTGTATCACTCCTGCATTTATGGATGATTTTGTAGTGTTGGGAAGCCTATTGTTAGGGTTAGTTTCATGAATGAAAAAACGAAAGTTTGGGAAAAAACCTACAAATTTTGACAATCAAAAAATTAGTTTTTTTCAAACCAATTATGCTCTTGGGTTCTTTAGATGGTGTTTTAATTATGTTTTATAAAAAAATTAGGCCCAAGGCCAAATTTCAAAACTAAGCATCGGGCGCCCAACACATAAGACCAAGAGCCAAGACCACGAGCTATCAAGATCCAACTACCAACACATCACAAGTCAAGGCCCGTGACCAAGCATCAAGGAGAAGCCACGAGGGAGCCCACAGGGGCATTCTTTTCTCAACATGTCAAATGGGTATGGTTTCCTCGACATATATAAACCCAAAAAAAATCTTTTTGTCGGCGCATGTGGGATATATCACAGTGATAAAAAAATGCTAGCTTGCATGGTTTTAAATGATTGAATTCCAAATGTTAACACTCATGGGTTTGTTGCATGCCAAGAAAAAATTGAATATCAAGGGATGGTGAAGTAGACATTGGTGGATCATGAGTTTCTTCCCTAATGACAAAATCTGGAGATATTGCAAAGCCCATAAATAATTGTTCGCACTGCAGAGGAGGAGTTCATTTCATGAAAATGCTTTCATAATTTGTGAGAACAAAGATGGTGAAATATGATCATATAATTAAAGAAACAACAAAAATGGTGAGACTGATTCCCAAAACAATAATAATAATAATAATAATGCAAATGGAAGGATATTTCCTATCAAATATTTGACATTCAACATCTTGTGAGATGGATTGAGTAGATTTTTCCTTTCTCCTCATTGTTGTTGGTAATGTTCATTCGAAAACACTTGCAAGGTTTCTTTGTTACATTTTGGATAGTTGCATTGATGATCAAATCAAATGATGTTCTACATGAGAAAAAGACATTTGGTGGTAGAATTATTGAATTTCAGGTATTGGGAGATGACTATTCAAAGTTAGCATTTCTCTGTGCTAATCGTTTTGTTTGCCTTCATGCTAAGTATGAGAGTCATCACAACATTCTAATTCCAAGGGTGGGAAGGGATATTGTCTATGTTCGTTGGTCATGTGATTTGATTTGTGATTCTTCTTCACCATATTTATATCGCATCAACTTGGAAGAGGGCTATCGCTACACATTTTTTGAAGCTTTTTGTTGCGCAACGAGCTCACTGTGCAACTATGACAATGCGCCAAATCATTTCCAATTCAACATCTACATGCCACTAATCATGCCAAATCACTTCCATCGATATTTCAAGTAAAAAATCATCATGATAGACAATTAGATTTCGATTTATTGAAGCAGTTGTAATGAAATTTATTAAGTCAAATAGGTGTCCAGTTTTTTAAGGAAGATAGTTAAATCTATTTCTATTCTTGTTAGAACTATGTTCTATTTTTGTGGAAGAAGTTCAACTAATATCCCTTGGTCCAATGGCGAGCCACTTTGTATATATTTTATCAATTTCAATGAGGACGGGGTGGGTGAGTGTGAGAAGACTTGATTTTGGGCGCATATTGTAACCATTATTCTAGGCTTCAATGACTTTTGTGGATCAAAAGTACCTGGTTATCACTCTCTGATATTCATGTAACTGCACTCTCTTATGTATGTGTTTCATTGGTGTATATGTGCTTCTATTTCAGTAAATTTATCCTATGTTTTCATTTTTAATGCTTAAATGAAAGATTGTGTCAGAATTCATCTTTGAATTGGTGATCTGTGCATGCATTTAAACATCGTTGTGTTTTTTTTTCTTCTATATTCATCTTAAGATTCATCTAAAACTGGTGCCTTAGGTTGATTATTGGTGTTTCATCTCTCATATTCCACCTGCAACGATTTTCATTTGACATAAGAGAACTGTCTACCTTGCCTTTGAGCAGTTTTATCCAATTCACCAAGCATCAATAAAGTCATTGACCTCATACTTTGTTGACTCCATGCCCAATGTATTATATCTCAGACCTGCCATCAAACATTTGCTAAAACCTACCTTATTCTGATCCTAAGACCTATCCTAAAAACCTTTGACAACCAGTCACTTCAGTGATTGAAATTTCACAGAGAGAGAGACCTCTCTGAAGCTAGAAGGGATAGATTCTGGTTTTAAATTGGTTTGTGGTTACCTCTCGGTTTCTTTGATACAACCCAAAGAAATTACAGAGTGCTAAAATTTTGGCACCGTTGTCGAGGAACGAAAGTGAAATCTTCCCTGGGAGAAACGACAAGGTTTAGATCTGATTTCTGATGTTGGATAGAGTTTAGACACAAGAAGTATGTACATTTCCTCCTGGCGAATCCAATCAAGATTCAATGAAATTCAAAGACTCCATTGGAGAATGATCTCATTTGACAAAGACATGGAAGGACATAGTGGGAAGACCAAGTAATCAAGCTTGTGTTTTCTCCAGGGTATAGTATTATGTTTTATCAATAACTTCTTGTCCTTTCCTAAGTATTTCAAAAAAATATTTATTTATTTACTCCATTCAAATGAAGACCAGAGATCTACCCTTATATATCCTTCACTGCAGACTGTAGATATTTTGATATTGTTGGATGACCCATCTGGAAGAATAGAGGCCATTTTCATAAGTCCAAATAAAATCCAAAACACATCAACCGTCAAGTTAAGAGGTAAAGTCCCAACTTTCTATATTTCAATTGAGAATCAGATGTTGCACCCCACAACTGTTTAGTTGACACTGGCGCGAAAAATAATATTATGCCATTGGAGGTCATGGAGGAACTGGGTATGAGATGCACAAAATATTATGAAACAGGTGAAAACATTTATGCAATTGATTCCAGGCAGGTGCCATCTTGTGGAGAGATCAAATATTTTTATGCTTGGATCATTGTTGCTCATATTGTTACTATTTTCAATTTTGTTGTGGTGGATCTTCCTCCTGCATGTGGAGTTTTCCTAGGAAGAGATTGGTCATCTATCATCAGAGGTTACATAATGAATGATGGAAGTTGCATGATGTTTCTGGATAAATACGAAGCAATGATCAAGGTTCCTCGTGAACCCAAGCGGTCATTTTCCTTCAAAAAGAAGGATAATGAACTAGTCGAAGATTATATAGATGCTAGTATTGGAAACTATGTTATCCTAGACATGGAAAAAATTGAAGACATGGAGAATCAAAAAAAATATTTTAAGGGTTAATGAAGGATGTCATTTGATGGAGCCTGCTCAAGTTTAGGGAGTGGATTTGGAATTATCCTTATCAATCCATAAAATATTGTGCACCCACATGCTATTAGACTTGAATTTTCATGCACCAATAATGAGGTAGAATATGAGGCTTTGATTCAAGGAATGATTCTCGCACAAGAAATGAATATAGAACATTTGATTGTGACTGATGAATCCGAGTTGGTAATAAATCAAGTTACCCAGAGATATAAAATTAAAAAAGAAAGACTCAAATTATATTTCAAAAGAGTTAATGAGTTGATGGAATCTTTTAGCTCTTTTAACATTTATTTCATCGCAATGGACAAAAATCAGAAGGCACGTTCATTAGCTTTGGCAGCTTCATTGTCGAACCTAGATGATGTTCATAGAAAAACATATTTTCAAGTAAAAAGAGTATTCTGACCTTATATACCTGACAATCATGAGTATTTACAAGTGTTTGAGAATGATGAAGAACTAGAAAACATTTTGGTAAATGATGGTGAAGATGAGGATAATGACATGGTTGTTGTTCCGAAGAATTGTATTCAATCTGAGTCCATTTTTACAAGAGATGATCATGCTAAGAATCTCCTAGAAGAAGTATCGCTTCGAAAAGTCCAAGAAACAAGAAAGATTAATATTGGAACTGATAGTTCCCCAAAATATGTCAACTTGGGAGTTGATTGCACAGTTGATCAATTTGATCGATATGTTGCACTTTTTACAGAATATCTTGATGTGTTTGCATGGAGTCATTATGATTTTAAGTCATATGATAAAACAATATTTCAAAACATTATTCCTTTGAGAGAAGGAGAAAATCCTGTCAAGCAAATGATAAGGATGATGAACCCCAAATTAAAGCCACTAGTAAAGGTTGAATTGGAAAAATTAAAGAAAGTTGGAATAATACACCCCATCAGACATTCTGACTGGATTTCAAATCACGTGGTTGTGAGAAAAAAGATTGGGGAGATTCAAATGTGTGTGAATTTGAGAGACCTTAATAAATCAAGTATAAAGGATAATTATCCTTTTCCTAACATGGAATTTCTCCTCCAACAAGTCACTTGATCAACTTGCATGTCCATGTTAGATGGGTTTTCTAGGTATAATCAAGTCTTGGTTGTTGATGAAGACAGAGAAAAGACAACTTTCATAACACCTTGGGAGACATATTAATATGCTCATATGACCTTTGGTTTAAAGAATGCAAGAACTACATTTCAGAGGGCTATGGATCATGCTTTTGAGGGTTTGATAGGAAAATTAATGGTGGATTACCAAGATGATTTAATGGTACACTAAAAAACTAGGAGTGATCACATTCATCACCTGGGGAATTCTTTTGACATATGCAGATTATATGATGTTTCTTTAAATAAAAAAAAGTCTTTATTTATTGTAATTCAAGGAAAATTATTGGGTCATATTGTGTGAAAATAAGGAATACATATTGATCCTGAGAGAGTTAAAGATATAAATGAACTCAACCCTCCATCATCTAAAAAGGAAGTCCAGTCATTTTTCGGCAAAATCAACTTTGTACGAAGATTTGTCCCTGACTATGCAAGTATTGTGATGCTGATCAATTCATTGTTGAAAAAGTATCAAATGTTTGAATGGACCTCGTATAAACAAGAAGATTTTAGTAATATAAAAAAGGAAATCAATATAGCCTCGGTCCTCATTAGCCTAGATTTCCAAAGAGACTTCATCATTTATTCATTTGCAACATAAAATGTCATGGCATTTGTTCTTACTCAAATAAATTCCAAGGGTGAATAATTTCTAATTAGTTTCATGAGCAAGACCCTTCATGATTATGAATTAAGATATTCGAAGTTGGAGAAACAATCCCTATCTCTTGTAAAAGTGGTGGCGCACTTTCGAACTTACATATTAAATTCTCATGTCATTGTTTATGTTCCATCCTCTCCTGTGAAGATGCTTTTAAATCAACAATTGAGAGAAGGAAAATGGGAAAATTGGTTGGCGAATATTCAAGAGTATGACATTGAAATTAAACCTTTAAAAGTAGTCAAAGGACAGGGTATGTGTAATCTCATTGTGAATGGTGATTCTTTGGATGGAGTAATTTTGATTTTAGTTGGAGAACCTATGGAAGTTTCAGAATGATATAAAGATATTGTATTTTATTTAAGGTACAGAAAAATTCCAGTCACCATGAACCCAAAGGAGTGAAGACCATTGAAAATGAATTCAAATCAGTAGGTACTGATTGTTGATGTATTATTCAGAAGGAACTATGATGACATATTGTTAAGATGCATTGATGAAGAGAGAGATCAATAATTGATGAAAGAATTCCATGAAGGTGTATGTGGCAGACATTTTGCGCCCACCTCCATGACCCATAACATAATAAGATATAGGTATTATTGGCTGTCATATTTTAAGGACTCATATGCTACCATAAGAAAGTGTGTATCTTGTTAACAATTTTCAGGGAAAATGAAAAAATCTGCAATGCCATTACAACCTATATATGTAGAACAACCATTTTCCCAATGGGGACTGGATGTCGTTCGACCAATAAATCCAAAATAAAGTAAAGGGAACATATATATATTCACTTCTACAGGTTATTTTACAAAGTGGCTAGAAGCAGTAGAATTAAAAAGGGTTTATTCTGAAGAGTTGATTAAGTTTCTCAAAGATAATATTTTGTCAAGGTTTGGTGTCCCAGAAAAATTCATTACTGACAATGGTTCAATTTTCATAGGGTCAAAATTTACATAATTTTATGGAGAATGTGGGATCATCATGGGTAAATCATAAAATTATTATCCATAAGGAAATGGTCTTGCATAATCCACCAATAAGACACTCATTCAGATATTGAAGAAAAATATTGATAAGAACCGAAAGAATTGGAATTTGAAATTGACAGATGCTCTATGGGAAAGAAAATGACTCTGAAAGATAGTACTCGGATGTCTTTGTATATGTTGGTTTATGGGAAAGAAGAAAAAACTCCAATCAGCCTCAAGTTAAATTCCTTGACTTGTGTAGTTAATATAGAGGATGCAGAAGATAACACACCTATGAAAAAGAGAATGAATCAATTAATAAAATTAGAGGAAGAACAAAGTGAAGCTTTGTATAAAACTTCTCAGAGACAACAAAGTATCAAAAAATATTTTGATTAGAGTGAAACCATAAATAATTTTCAAAAGGGTGAAATCGTGTTACTCTGGAACAAAGTTAAGGAGAAACCATCGATGCACACAAAATTTGAAGCAATTTGGATTGGACCATATATCATTGAAAGGATTTTGGGTTTTAATGCATATATGCTCAAAGACATGAAAGGGAAAATGTTATTGCTACCTGTTAATGGGAAACATTTGAAAAGTTTCTTCGCCTAAAACTTTCTCATCTCCTTATACATAGTTTTTAATTTATTTTGTACATCCTTACTATTCAACTCCATAGCCCAAAAGATAGAAGCATCTGGTCATGAAGATTTTGGATTCTTGACAACCCACATGGGGTTATCATCCCACAGTTGGAGCCAGTTGTTGAGACAATTTCATGCTTCCATTTTTCCTTCCACGTTTTATTTTACCCACTTCTTTACTCCATTTCTTTTCCACCTTTATACCTCCCCTTATTCCCATTTCCTTCTATCCCTTCTTTTTCCCTTTCTGGTTACTATACTTAGCCATATTTCAATTCGTGGGTTTGTGGGTTCACGGGATTTCATTTCCATCCACTTACTTGTTTCATAAGTCCATTTCAACACTTAGACATTTTCTTCAATTCCGTGGGTTTGCAGGTTCAAACATTCACTCTCCTATTTCTGTGATCCTCACTTTACACATCAAGTTTTGTGATATACATTTCGACCATCACTTAACCTTTATCCTCGTGGCGAGTGTCGGGCTCTAAAGAATTTTTTTTTTCATACACGTGAGTCTGACCGATCGTTTCTCTACACTTAGTAATTTTTTTATCATCTCTACAACCGGAGGTTGGCGGGTTCACAAAAATATTATATTGAAATTCTCTCACATCTTTTCCCACCATTTTGTTTCTTTTCCCAATACACATTAAGTATTTGTTTAAATGCTAAAAAATGTTGTGTAGGCCCCGAAAAGATCATCATTTATGATGAAAGACTCGAGGAATTATTCATTAAAATATCATTTAATCTTCATTTTCCAAGGGATTAAAATATCATTATCTTCCTGAAAAGGTTTATTTGAGACCATTATCCAGTTGAAGAAATAGTTTCGTCAACTTAATGGCAACATCAACTCGGCATTATTTCTGTGGTGACATGCTAAATATATTTGGTCGCGAAGATCAAAACTTCCAATGGTCGAGATCATATTGGTATTATTCCTCTTCTTCGACTACACAGAAAGACGAGAACATAATTTGGACATCTAGAATTGATTGTGCTGGTTGTGTCCCATAGGTTTTTTATTGTAACGAAATCATTGTATGGTGTGTGGACAAGTACATACCGAATCAAAAAATCATACAACTCCAGG
>ML800466.1:248841-268728 GCA_009831015.1 Picea engelmannii | reverse complement strand
GTCTTATGTTTTAACATAATAGAGAAGGGACCACCAGTGTTGAACATGAGACACCCACCACTCAGAAAAATAAAGTGGAATACTTTTCACACTCAAATATTGCAATTGTAGATATCCAATTCATGAATGCAAAGATGAATCATCCTCAAAATATAATTGTATTTATACTTACCCTAAAATTGCAAAAAAAGTGGATAACATAGGCGATGACACCAAAGGTAGACATAGACAGTGAAATAATAAACAAACAATATCACCTTGGAGAGAATTGATTAAAAAAATAACGCATTCATCAGATGGACAAGGGGTTCTAGTATTAAAGGGAATTCCTTCCACTCACATGGCATGTGGAATGGAATAGGAACCTTGATACTGGATTGTTTTAAATATCCTATTCATAGTATGGACAAAGACAATACACACATTACTGAACTCAATTGAATGATAATAAGTTCTTCCCATTGCTACAATTAATCACCACACAACACATAAATCTAAATTATGGCATCAACTAGGACTCAAATCCAAATTTAAGAAAAAGATCATTTCCTTATTTATGATAAATGATTATAAGTTTCACTTAACTATAGGGAACACAATTACAATTGTGTACTTGTCACAAGTTCAACTATATCATTAGCTTAAGGAAATATTTAATAAACAAATGACCAAAAGAACAAACCCACACAAACATGGTGACAACAACAATTGCAAGGTATACTTATATGGAACTTAGTATCTAAATCTAGTTAGAAGGAACATGATCCAAGTTATTGTCTTTAGTCAATTAATGCCCTAGATGAAAAATACAGAGTAATTTTGGAGACAACCAAACACAATTGCAATGATATGTTGTTCTAGACATTGCAATAAATCAAATGATATATTAATCGCCCCAAAACTTCCAAGAATGGGGGACTGTGTCAGAGTGAATACATATCTAGCATTAAAATGGTGGGACTATCTTCGTAATAGTTATGTCAGTCCTAAATTGAGTGCCAAGTTAGTATCTTTAGTAGCTTTAGGGATCTATAGAGATTAGGTCTATATGTCTTGCATTAGGCCACTAAGAGTCTAGGATTGCTAGGCTTAGGATGTAGGTTAGGTTTAGGGTAGGCTGAGGTATGTAGGGGTAGCCTAGGTTAGGTTAGGAGGTTCAAACCTCCTAGGAGGAGCAACAAGCATATGAAGAGGATGATGAACCTCAGGGTCACCACATTCAGTGTGTACTACATTGATTTAGGCTAGCAATATTGTTGACTAGAGAGACATACCTTGGGGATTGTGCCCACCTCCATGGATCCTTAACACTTGATATTGTTAGATGACATGACTTACCCCATAATTTTCTATCTTAACGCATAATTCAGCTATCCTTAGGAAATCCTCATCTGTTTCCGACCCAACAAGGACCAAATCCCGGAATTCCCTATTAGCCTTTCTTAGGGACAATTCTATTGTTTGCAAGGGGTCTCTAGAATCAAATATCTCTTCAACTCTTATATATTCATCGTTTTCATTCAATGTGGTGCTAGGAACAGGGCCTTTGCCCCAATCAACGCCTTTTCCACGCTCAGAGCCTTTTCCCCAATCACCACTGTGGCATAATTTCAAGAAGAATGTTAGTACGTGGAAGAAATATTGAAAAAACAATATATGAAATAATGGAATATTGGCAAATATTATCAAATGAAACATTCACACATACAAATTAGCAAATATTTGGAAATGAAACATTGAGCAAAAATTAGCAAATGGAACATTCATAAATAAAATAAAATTTCGTCACAAATGAAACATTCACAAATTAAGTAATCCCTTTTTAAGTTTGGGTATAATGGATTTTGTACCATAGAAAAAGAAGACGTTCCTGGGTCGACTCGATTCAGATTATAATCGACCAACAACTCTTCGCTTGCCATTATTGTTTTCACCGCACATACAAATATCCTATTACCTTCACGCTCCACAAAAATGAAATTGGGTTCCTTTCTTGTCGTCCTAGGCCTTGTATTGTTTATAAGACCTACAATATTCCCTGATGCCTTTGGCCTTCCATAAATATACATAGTCACTCCTTTATTTTTATTATTGTCTTTCAGCTGTATATAATTTGCGACGAGTGCATATCTCTGCATACTATGCATATATTGGACTAGCCTCAACCATACTCCATAAGTGTAACATGGTCCAACATACTCAAACAATTCAACCAATCCACCATATTTTACCTTTATGTCGTCCATGGAGAATAAACCAAGGCCATGGATGGATGACAGAGCAATGTGATACATCCTCTCATTAACACAGAAGTCAGTGTTCAACTCTGGAAGTTCCTTGGGTACCCATTGTTTCAGTAGGTGTTTGTACCTCAAGGGAACCTCAATGTCACCTATGCTCTCATCGTCATAATAGCATGATCCTCCTTCAACAAGAAAGAATTTCATGCGCCTACCAAACTTTCTTCTCACCTTTTCACCTCTAGTTGATTTTGCCTTGTTACATGTGTTGGATATGTTTTCCCTTATCCCTCTCAAAATTTCATCGCTCGAGCTGGATGATAGGTTTGATAGATACATATTTGGTTGTACCTACACTCCATCGAGCGAGAAGGAAACATTAGGCCAACGATATTCATATTATAGTATATCTAAATATAAACATTGAAAAGATAAGGGAAATGTAAGGATATTTCTCATGATAACTATAACTAACTCACTGTTAGAAAGACATTAATTATATTGAATCTTCTCACCCTTTTCTGATTTTTCATCTTCCTCATTAATTAATAAAGTGATTTCCATTTTAACTCAACAAAAAAGTGATATTTGTGTGTCCTATGAATGAGAGGGAAAAAAAATGATTTTTTTAGATGCAAAGCAGAAAATCGTGTGCCCTAACAATTAAAAATCATTCAATAACATAAGATTTTACAATTTTCTGACAAAAGGAAAACTCTACATGGCCTCTTCTTTAATGTTGATGATTTGATCAATCAATGAACCGATGGCAATAACAACGGGAGGGGGGGAGGTTAACGCCAAAATGTTAATGTGAAAACTAGCAGGTTGGATATGGCAAGGTAGCCTAGCTAGCAGAGCGCTAAGGTACAGAACAAGATCCCCCCGAAGGTGTCATAATGGATCAATTTCTCTCTATTTATGTCTATGTATTCATGCAATAGACCAAGGGAGGGTTCCCTACTACTTCCGTAGTGACATGTATCCGTGCAATAGATATGTCAAGACAATATAGATTTAATGATCGGTATCCAATGAGAGATGTGCACAACCAACTCTCTGGGTGGAGCCCAAAAATATTCGATGATAGGGGGGCTTGGTAGTTTGTGGGAGTGGCACAGATGCTTAGGAAAAACACACTGCAGGAAGACAAGTGTCTGTAAGGGCTATGGAGTCAAATGTACTCATAAATTTGAATGATATGACCTCAGGATAGAATATCCTGAGGTATAAATATGGCTATCAAGGTTTATGTCTTTGTGTCATTGTTATTCAATATGTCAAGCATACCTTTACTTGATTATTGTTTTCCCTCTAAATTCCCCTCTCGAACATTTACCTTTATTGCATCCTTCCCTTTGATTTTGTTTCCTCTTTTCCCTCTTCTCCCAACTTTATGTGCTTGTGATTTATTTTTTTTTAAATTTGAACTCTTCCCCTCTCTAAATCACATTTAGACTTAGCTACTTCCTTATTTTTATTTTTTTTTTCTTTTACTTCCTTATGTATCATCCCTAGGGGTTTTAAGTAGAAGGTATGGAGTGTGTCATGTGTAAGATGATATAAGTTTTAAATGTTTGAAATAGGCTCAAGATTTGGAGTCAAAAGAAGCCCTTCTAATTCAGTATTTATGTTAGAAAGACAATAATGATTTGGTGGTTGTATTTGTTTATGTGGATGACATAATCATCATAGGTAGTAAGGTCAACACAATTCAAAAGGTAAAATCTGATTTTTGTTCAACTTTTGACAAGACTAGTTTAGGACTCCTTCATTATTGTGTAGGTATAGAATTTTGACAAACCAATGGTTGTGTGTTGTGTCACAAACCAAGTATGCTACAAGTTTGGTGGAGAAATTATTAAGGTCTGGTTGTATGTGAAGAACTCTTCAGTTGCCTTCTGAGGATCAAATGACTTGTAGTTTCCAAATACTCAAGTCTCAGGTGTATCATGTGAAGAACCTTCAGTTGTATTATGATGATCATATGACTTGTAGTTTCCAATTGCTCTGAGATTAGTTGTAGCATATGAAGAACCTTTCAGTTGTCTTTCAAAGCTTCAGATGTTTTGTTTCTTCCAAATACCCAATGATTAGATGATATTATAAATTTTTCTTCCCACCCCCTTCTATTTAGAGTCTTCCAGATATGTATAAATAATAAAATATGTCTTAAATAAATAATATAATTTTATAGGTCCGCCCTGGGAAAAATTAAGTTATATTTTAATGTAGGCCCAAAAGGGCACCTCTTGATCAATATATAAAGAGGAGCCTAAGGCTCACTCTAGCACACGGTACACTTGCGCCTCTTCTCTATGCCATGGATAGGTAAGAGAAGAAGTGCACAAGAGAGAGAGTAGTGTGTAGATCTTAGGAGAAGGCCTTCTAGGGTTTGACCTAGGGTTTGCTAGTAGGATAAAATAAGTGCGCACTAGGGAGGGCTAGGGTTTATCCTTGTGTTTCCTTTAGGGTTTGAGACATGACCTTTGTACTTTGGTCTTCGTATGATTTTTCATCATTCATCTTTGGTATTTTGGAAAAGTCATTCATCTTGAACATCATGGATACATTTTCTTAGAGAATATTCCCGGAAGTAAAAGGAAGACCATTGAACATGTTAGAACCTAGACCTAATGTCTATTTTTTTTTAATTCCTTGCTCATTTAGCCCTCATTTAGCTCACTTTCTATCCTTTGTTGGGTTTTTCTCATTTAGCCCTCATTTCAACCATGTGTTCACCTTCTATTCCAGATGAAGTAAGGGGGAGATCCTCTTCACATCGATTTCAACCACAAGTTCACCTTCTATTTTAGATGCCTTTGACATGTCTATTTTGATAAGAATTCCATGCCTTCTTCTAGATTTGAGGTTCTCTCCTATGACAATTGTTCCAAGTGTAAGTGACATTGATTGTTTCAATATCTATCTGTTAGAGATAATCGGTTTCAATATCTATCTAGTTCTATTCCATTAATTGTTTCCATATGTTGAAACCGTAGGCTACCCTAGCACTCACGACCAACCCTATCACCCTGCGCGCAACAAAACCTAAGCTATAAAAAATGGACATGATGTGGTAGGGTGCTCATGTTCTAGGGCTCATTCTCTCAACTATGCCAATTGTGCCAGAAAGGAATCTTTTAGTGCAATGGTGAAGAGAGTATTGTCTCCTTGTCTCTAGGGTTTTGAAGAGAAGTGCGCAAAGGTTATAAGGAGGTCCTTTAGGGTTTGAACCTTGTGAGAGAGAGACGAGTGTGCAATTTTGAGGAGGGATTGATTTAGGGTTTATCCTTATGTTTCCTTTAGGGTTTGAGAGATGACATGTGTGCTTTGGTATCCATGCCTCTCTATCACTCACACGAATTACAATGGTTGTGAATTTGATGGATGGTTACCTTGCAAAGGTTGCACCGGATATCAATTTGAAGCTTCCCAAATTTAGTCATTAGAAAGATTAGTTGGTTCATTCAAGTTTAGTCATAGCTTCAACAAGTTTCATGGGTTCCACAATTTGGTTGGCTCATTCAAGTTGGGAACATGTTTGATTATTGGATAATGTTTCTTTGTGAGTGGTTCAGACCCAAGCTAGAGAAGTTTGACATTGGAAGATGACACTATATAGGTTGGAATAGGAAGAAACTAAGCGAGGGTTTTGGTTCTTCCAAAGAAAAAAGGGGAACATGGGAATAGAGTAGAATAAATCTATATCTTCATACACTCATTCCTATTAAGGGGGTTTTCTTCAACTCATTTATCTCTTCATGGTTTCCCAATACTAGATTGCAACATAAAGGACAATACATAGTTTTTGTCACATCATTTAATGACTAGAGAATTTAGTTGATGAATCATGTCCAATAAGAAGAAAAGAAGGAATTTAGTGATGCTTGGTCATAATCAAGTTCTCCTATCCAATGCTAACACTTCTAGCCCCCTATCCTACCACTCTAACACCTCTCGACCTGCTCTTTTGAGACTGTTTAGAACAGAACTAAACTAGCCCTATTACATATCTAAGCTACCCTAAAGAGCATCCCCCTAAACCTTAGCTACTATACTACCAAACATTGACCCTTAGGACACCCTTTAGGAATGCTCCAAGACCTCACGGCCTGCCATACTTTGACTGTCCCAACAGTAGTGTAGCAGCCCCTTGTCATCATATATTTGGCCTAACTATTCCTTAAACTAGTGTAGGACTACCCCTAGACTTAGGTCATCTAGTCCTCATCATAAACAATTAATTTAGGATTAGAATTTGGGACTGATATTTTCATTATATAATTGAGAAAACTGATTAACTCATTCCTATATTTTGACATTTCATTAGTCCATATTTGATTTTGGAAACAACATAACATCATAACATCAATATTTTGGAAAGAGGTATAGTGTTGTGTTTTGACATTGTCAGTGTGTCAAAGAGATCAAAATATCATGCCCAATATGTAACAACATAGAAATCACAACACTACAACTCTTTCCAAGAATTTGATCCTATGGTGTTATGTTATTCCCAAAATCAAATGTGGAATGATGAAAGGTCAATTTGTCATAACCAATCAAAAATAGATGCCAACCATGAGATCATAATTTAATTTCCAAATGTTCTTTTTATCTCTAAGGTAAAAATGTGCAATGATAAGGTGCCGAATATAGGACTCTGTTAGTAGTTTTTTGAAGTGTTTTATATCAGTCCTAAAGAGAAGATTTGTAAATTGGTGTCACTATGGGTCAAGTTCTCTCTGTTTAGGCCAAGTGAGTTTGTTCTCAAGGCCAAGGGAGGATTCCCTATGACTTTGGTCGTTCACAGTGTTGATCAATGCCTTAGATGTAAATGATCTATGATGTATATTTCCCAAAGGCAAGGTAAAAAGAGTTATTCACACAATGTCCCTGAGACAATCAAACAGTTAGCTTATGGATCAGATATGACAAATGCAAGTAAATACCAGTAGAAAACCAATGCCTTAGGAAGGGGCTATGGAGTCTAGAAAATGTCACAAACTTGATAAGATTGACCTCGGGATAGGATATCCTGAGGTCTATCTAAATATTCAGATAACCAAACGATGCTTCAGTCAAACGATGACTCTTTCATGTAAACTCATCAAAAAGCTTTTCAATATGTGGTTTAGTGACAAGTTGGGTGAAAGGAAAATGGGGGGTTAGGATTGGTAGGGAATCAGTTCTTAGGTAGAAAATGGTAGGGTAGATTCCTAGGGTAGTTACTAAGGGTTAAGTGAGGTTTTTAGAGTAGATCTGAGGTAGGGTCGAGGCTCAAGTTAGGGGGAATGGGGACTATCCTAAAGGGTCGAGGGATAGGATTAGGCTTAGGGAAGTCTAGAATAGGGCTAGAGTCTAGCGTTGAGGAGCTGAGGTGGTAGGAGGGAAGTAGGACTAAAATCTTAGGTTCTAAGGCTTAACGCAGGGGTATTATACCACAGGCCGAGAGCTGAATTTAAGTTCTAGGGCTAGTTTTAGGTGTTTAGAGCTGCGGTTAAGGGTTTTTTGTAGTATAGAGAAGAATTTAGAGGGGAGGTTAGTTAGCTAAGAAGGCAAGGAGAGGAGGGTGTGGTATGGAATAAAATTAGAAAGGCAGGCCAGAATCGAAAATTCAACCTTAGCTACTGAATCAATGCTCAACAAAATTACTTGGACAAACATGTTGATGTCTCCTTTTCCGCTTGCAATCGTGGGTGCTCGTGGATGATGCAGAGGTTCTCCTTCAAGCCTGGCTGATTGTGGAAATTGCAGAGATACTCTTATCTTGGATGCTCGTGGAGGAAATGGTAGCAGGGTCAATCGGGCTTCAACCAGCTGGAATAAAACCAAGCCTACCAAATAAAATCGCGTGCAGAATACAACTACCCTCGGCCAAATGAAATCGCAAAATAGTTTTTGATTTTTTTTTTTGGTATGTTTTAGTATAAGCCTTCGATATATATATAAGCCTTATTAATAAGCATTATTAAGCCTTATTTTAAGGGTTATTCTAGGGTCAATGGGATTAAGGGTTAGTTGACATTCGTTGGAGAAAGGAGATTGAATGTCGAGGTTGATGCAACTTAATAAATAAGAGAAAGAAGCTAAAATCAAAATGTAAAGCAAAATGAAAAGAAAATAAATGGAAAAGAACCAAAAGAAATAAAGCATGAGAAATGCCCCCTTGCTATGAGGCCATCAACCCAAGTCCTATGCAATGAATTCATATCTAAAAATGGATAAATGAAATAAAAACAAAATTCAAAGCAAGGAGAGGTTAAATGAATAAAGAAAAAGGAAAACAAGGGTTTGGAAAGACACAATGTTGAGGAAAGGGAAACACAATGCATAAGTGTTCCATCATTACAAAGGTGCTCATGTGGATGAATATATTACATAACCTCACATGATTATGAAATACCACTGATCAAGTCAACCCACAAATGATACCATCTATCATTACATATGCTCCTTTATGCATTGGGAAATACTTCTCTTCTTGGACACTGACACATGTAATATGGGCTAATGATGAGCCTCCCATACCTAAACTTGGCAAATTGTATGAATTCTATGAGTTATTGTGAAGTTTGAATATGGCACTTAATGTGATCTACCTAATCTCATTTACATTTTACATTACTCACTTTTTGTGTTGCATTTGAATTGTGTACATGCACCTAGAATGATTGCTACATTAGGTCACTTGAGCCCCTCTTTGGACAATGTATTTTTCATGGATATTACATGGATATGAGTCTTGGTCCTTTGGAGGACTTTGAAGAGGCCACCTACATTCTTTATGGAGGTCATGCCACTTATTATGGAGATCGTTAACTTTCTTTGAGGATGTCACAGCTTGTAGAGATGACGTAGCACCTTTTGGGGAGAACATGGCACATTTTTTAGGGGATCTTGTGCCTTTTGCAGATGATTTTGCACTTGGAGGATAAAACATTGCACTCTTTGGAGGGGCACTCTTTGGAGGGAACATTTCAATTTGGACCCTTATACATGAATTTAACATCATTTGAGTGATTCATCCACTCTTAGGAGACCACACATGCCACACATGTGACTTTGTCATGCATTTATAGAGGAAGTTGAGCCACTTTTTGAGGTTGTAGAACCCTTTGGGAGAGGAAAATGCACCTCCTTGATGAAACATTGCACCCTTTGGAGGGAATGTTTCATTTTTTTATGACATTTCACACCCCTTCACTTGATTTTTGAGTGATCCATCCACTTTGGAGAGCCCACACGTGGGAGATTTGCATGCATCTAAGGAGGATGACTTGGCATATTAGCATGTTTTACTTCATCTTGGGAGCATCTTTGAGAGTTTTTTGACCTATTCACTCTTGTATCATGAATTTTTTTATGTATTATGACCTTATATGTCAAGCTTGTAAATAGATAAAGGCATTTTTATATTTTCTTACAGTTTAAAGTTGGGAAAACATTGTTATTTTAATGAGAACGGTGTTAGATCTCTCATATAAATAAAGAAGCACTTATCATTTGTGAATCATTGCTAAAACTTGTGTAGAACAATTACTTGTCTACTTTTACTTCTATATTCTTAGTTATGGATGGATAACTAGAGCGGCTTCTTAAGGATGATGTCTAGTGGATCCTTAGTTATGGATGGATAACTAGAGTGACTTCTTCTTAAGGATGATGTCTAGTGGATCCTTTTGCAAATTTCATGGATGTTCTTGCCTAGGGTTTTGAAGATGAATTGATTCCTTGAGTAAGGGGCCTCACTTAATCTTATGGATGTTTTTTGTAGTGGACAACCCTAGATATCACAATAGATATACTTACATCCTCTTAAGGGAGTCATCAGTTGACCCCATATGCCCAAAAAACATAGTAGGAACCAGTCTTCTCCCATATAGTTAATCATAAATTCTAAATCCAAATTTTATTCTTGTTTTAGGATAATTTTAGGGTTAATTTAGCTTACATTCAATTTTCAGTCACCAAAACCTTATATGTCTAGGGTTTCCTTGTTTTTTTTTACCTGAAAATAATTTTTATTGTAACCTTGCTCTAGTTGGTTTTTATTGTAGCCATTTCGGCGCTAGACGTCTTGGTATTTTTAGGTTATTACAAGCTCTTAAATTTCATAATTAACAAGCTACTTGAAACCCTAGTTTTACTCCTTGTTTTAACCCTAAATTTCACTTGATTGTAATATGTTTTACGGGTTGAATTATATTGTTGTTATAACTTGGTTTATGTTGCAATTTACTCATCTTTATTACAATTTTTATGATAGCCTAGGGTAATATTTGTATCTGTATTGTTTTAGGAACTTTTTTACTTAGTAATCTCATAATAAACCCTTTAAAATAACCTTAGAATTGAACATCTTAAATCTAAAAATTTGCCTTGAAGCCTCCACCTATTCTTTGACCTGTATATTATAATAAATTGGTGGTAAATTGGGTAGCTACATATGGGACCTTAGACTTGATTGTGTCTTTCCCTAGGAACCCTAGGGACTACTAGGGAAGCCTCACTTGTGTTGGATCCATCCTTTGCTAAAATGAAAGAAGTTGTTGTCTAGGTGACAGTAGTAACACTTCTAATGTTCCCTTCATTTTGTACCTTGTAAAGGATTTTCACTAGGATAAAATATTGTGTGATAACACAAAGATCATTTTTGAAACTCTCATGTGCATACATAAAATTATTTTTCAATTCTCTAATCTTCATTCTAGTGCATACATAAGATTATTTTTGAAACTCCTTAATCTTCACTCCAAACTTCTAGATGATGTTGTGATTATTCCTTCGCTTTATCATTTCAAGTCACATGCATACATAAGATTATTTCTAAACTTTTTTATCATCATTCCATTCCAAACTTACAAATTCATGTAGATTGCACTCTTAGTTTTTTCACGTTGTTGTGTGATTTGGTAGTGACAATTGGGTCTTCCCTATGAAAAACATTGGTTAGTGGTTAGGAGGATCTTTGTGTAGTTGATCATAACACCAGATGAGACAACATGCACAAAAGGGAGACAACATTTGAGTACATGGAAATTATTTAGACAACAAAAACAAAAATTCCGCATGTAGGGATGTCTTAAAAATATTTTCATGTTTTAGGAGAGATATCAAAAAGTTAAATGTTAGGAAAGCAAGGTCAACGAAGGTTGGTGATGAATGATTTCACCCTCAACCCACCCACAAAGAAGAAGACAGGGAGATTTCCTCTCTATATTTGGAAACTAGCTTTGAACAGAGGCGAAAAAGGATAACTGGATTTGATTAAGTCTCTTAAAGAAGGAAATATTCATGTACAAGGTTCACATAATGTGATGGTGAAGGGGGTAAAGGACCTAAGAGGTTTCAATTTTTATGTTGCAACACTAAGGGAAGACGAAACAAGAAGTCACATTGGAAATGATTAATGCATTTGAACACATTGAAAAGTTATTATCCCACACCATATCCAATCGATGGGTCAAAAATGTTGTCTTATGTAGGGAAATAATGTTCTAATGTATTTCAAGTTCGTTTGCCTGTGAGTCTCTACACAATCATAAAGTTATAGATCACCTCTTTATGTGTTGTCATCTATCCTTGATGAGGTGTCATCTTTATTTGTTGATGATTCTTCAATGTGAGAGCATATTTAGATCTAGAAGTGGTTACATCCATGTACTATATAATGATATCATTGGATGAATATATTGTTGAGATGGTTAAAGATTTTTCCACCCAACTTCTTGTGTTATGTCTCATTGCATAGTGTGACATGGTATCAAATCCATGGCGAAGAGATATTGATAATATCAAAGCTCCTTTAATCTTAAGTCCCTTTTAGTTCCATGGAAGGTGAGGTGTTGTGACGCCATGGTAATGATCCATGAAGGCCATTGAAGAGCCAATGATGGAATATCTAGATGATGGTGCTAAAATGAGAAAGAAGCAAAATAAGCGCAACTAGTGCGCACAAGCGACAACATCAAGGCAAGCAAGGTCATGTAATTCTTTCTATGCTTTCATATCTAGTAAGTTTTGTTGTAAAATCATATGGTTGGATGTGTTTACTTATGACATGGTTATGCCAAAATTTTCAGTCTCTAGTTTGACGTTGCAACTATAGTAGCAATGGCTTCACCCACTATAATTAGATCTATTTATTATTCTTATAGATCATTCAGTTGATATTTAGATCTATATATTATTCTTATAAATAATTCAGGTGATATTTAGATATATAAATTTATTATATCCCAGATTAAAAAAATTTGCAGAGATCTGTTAGATTTTCTTTCCAATCTATTGTAGATCGATTGCTACAAAATTGTGAACAAATCCAACTATAGAACTTCCAACAATCAATGGTAAATTCTTTGAGAGAATGAATGGTAGCGGGTCCAACTATCGATTGGTGGATCAATGATTCATTGAATGCAAAGAGAACAATAAAGAACAACACGGTAACTCCCACCTCCAAACCGCTTGTGCAAATGCATGGTACCTCCCATCTGCTAATATGGAAAAGACCTACAAAGGACAATGGAAATTGAATGGATATAAAGGCAACCAAGTCTTCTCATCGTCAATTTCGTAATAGAGAATGTTCAGGTTTGCATCCAAGAAAATTCCATGGAGCGTTCGCAATTTTGAATCTTCTAGCCATCGGCTTGGAAAGGGAGAGAGATATGCCTCTTCTAAGTATATATTAGAGCAATAAACAAACCAAACACAAAATTGATGACCACCAACTGTATCATCACTCATTTATTTAAATTGAAATAGATCTCTCAAACTTGTTATTAGCTCCATGTTCCCACAACTCCGGAGGAGAGAGCGGACTATCTGAAAGAGATCTGAAGTTTGAAAACATTTCTTTTGAAGCAAGAAATCACGTGTAGTTCATAGTGTGAATAGCTACCATAAAGAATATTGAAGGGCTTTCGCTGATGGAGGACATAATATTTCCTTTATCCAAGCGGGTGTGAGATCTAGGCATTCCAGTTTGTACCTCTATATCTTCATCATGGTTGCTAACCTTGTATTTATTCTGACCATTCACTGATACCCTCGATCATCACCAGATCACAGAGGATTGTCGCAATCACAATTGGTTGGCTCTATGAAATCATGGAATTCACCCTGCCTCAAGGAAATGTCACAATGGAAGTGTTGCTGGCAAGATTTGAGAAAGTGAGATTCAAATAAACATAAACTATCTAGTCTAATATGCTCTGGAAAGGTCTCCGACAAACAAATAAGTCATAAAATGGTTAGTGGTCAACCAAAACCACCCAATACAATGATGAAAGAATAGTGATGAAGAAAAAAGAACTCCAAAGATCAAGCTTAGATCCCTTTGACTTCCTTCTCACATTTGGCTGACAAAGGGGGGAATATTAATTATGATTGCCAAACTTCAAATTTCAAAAACAACAACATTGCAACTATTCATCACTCATAGTTCAATTGAATCATATATAGGACATTGATTGACACTATTTCGTTGTCATTTTTTGAGAGTAATATTGTGGACATTTTGTTCACCTAGATGGTCATTAACCTAGCATTATTGTTTGGTATTTTATTGGGTTGTCGGGTATTTTCTAGGAAGTGTCGAATTATTATTGATTCATTTCACAAAATTCACTCATTATATATTGGAGTTCATATCAGTGAACAAATTACAAATATTGAAACTCACATGTTCAAACAGTGGGATTTTTCATATTTTCAATATCCACATTTCATAGGTTTTAGGCATATCTTCATCGAAATTAAGCTCAAGAGTTCAGATTGAAGAATTAGAGATGATAGCGGTCTATGCACTAATTCTTGTTTCCTTGCTAGTATAATTATTTGAACTTATGACTGAAGAGGGGATAAGTCCCTATACAATCACAAAGTCCTAGATTGCCTCTTTTATGTTTTTTCATTCTTATTGTTGATGAGGTGTCATCCTTATCCTTGATGAGTCATCCATGTTAGAGCATATCTAGAATATAGAGGTGGCTACATCCATGTACTACATATTGATATCATTGGATGAACATATCGTTGAAAGGGATAATGCCTTTTCTGCATAGTTTAACAAAGTGCACCAAGACCTAATGGTAATCATACAAATGGTATGTTAAGTACAAAACCATCAGCCTTGGATAATGTAAACTAATTTGCTAACTAATCTACCCGTACTTATATTGTCTATTTTGTACTTATCTTCCCAGCAAAGATTATTGACTGTGCATGTAGATAGAACATTCACCCAAAGAAAAGTGGCAGTACGATATTAAATTGAAAATATACTCCTCATATGTTCACAAGTAACATGGAGGAAATCTCAAGGGAAAAAGTACAAACTAAATTGGTAAAAATAAATTTTGAATAATGATACCACTGGCTAATGTTACCATCGCAATTCAAATAAAAATCAATGCCCCTACTGAGTGATGAGCAACCACCAACATTAGATAAGTAAACAAACTTGGCACACACAAACTGGAAAACAAAATAATTCCATTCTCAACACATAACCATACTAGTGTTTGGTGAAATGGAAAATGCCAGAACTAACATCTATATTATATCAGGAAAGGTTGTAAAAAATTGTTCACTTGATATCGTCCTTATAAACACAACGAAAATTAAGTTGTACTACCATGCCTACATGAAATTGTGTTCATGTGTTAGAGTAAAATAATAGAGAATATATATATAATGCCTTAAGACTAACAATCAGTCAGTGCACAAATGAGATTTAGTCCCATCCTCATGTTCTACACTTTTCTTTACAAGCACCATAGATTTAAGCCAATGATGGAAACAGACAAGAAAATAACAATAATTCCCATATTTTGCAAACTAAAATAACTCAAAGCTGAAACTGTTGAAAGAAAATTGCTCATTCGTTGGAGCTCCTTGATTTCATCGGTCTTCCGACGAATTTGGTCAAATTAAACAAACAATAAGTCAATGACCGTTTGATATTCACATGTGCCATAGTTGGTCATTATAACGACTAAAGTTCGTCGCTATAGCGACTAACTCGTGGTTGGTCTCTCTAGCGGCGAAAGTTCGTTGCTATAAAGACCAACGTGGAATGTTGGTCGCTAGAGTGACGAACAGTTGGACCCCAAAAAAAAAGAAGTAAATTTAATCCAAAAAAAGAAAAAAACATTACGACGAAATTTTAAACCGTCATAATATTTCGTCGTAATTTCTGCCCAATGTAGTAGTGAATTTTTCTGCTTCTTTGATTAGAAAGGTTTAACTGAAATCTAATAACTTCTCCTTGTCTTTTTTCTAGGTTTTGTTACTCTACCTTCACCCACCGTCTTCTCTCCACATTCTATTTCTTTTTTATATTTACTTTTATGGTCCGCGAGAGCCCTAATCCTAGTCCTCTACGAAAACACATCTTAATTTCAAAACATTTTAATAGAATTTAATATATTTTTTTCAGAAATCCCAAGAGAACTAAGTCAGGATTAGTTTTGACGGTGTTTTATAAATCTGAGATTTGAGTATAAAATATTTGATATTGGTCTATCATTTTCTTCCTTTGAACTCCACATGTGTCTACTCTATTAAAGTTATCTTATGTGTACAAATCATCTTTTATGTTTATGTGTGATAAAAAATATGTATTTTCGCTATAATGGATGTGAGGAAATTTTACTTATGTTTTCAAATGTGTGATGTATGAGGTTCCTAGTCATCTCTCGGGAATTCTCTTTAAAATAAAATATTTTTATTTTCTACAAACTTTTATCTTTCATTGAATATAGTAGTGGATTTTCTCAAAGTCCTATATCATTTTGTAAATCTAGAATATCAAAGAATATCATAAAATAAAGAGGAGTACAACCTCTATTAAAACGTAGGAGGATTCATATCCTCATGAGGTTTCCATTTTGATCTTGACAAATTCAAGCGTCAACAAGATGTCATGGAATTTTTGGGTCTAATATTAACTAAACTTCGTGATAAGGGTTTACTTAAACGTTCTTATGAAAAAAAATTTAGTATATAATGTAAAGACATTGTAGATCTATTATGTTCGCATGATTTTTATCAATCTAAACCATCCAAAGAAATGAAGATTTAATTGAAGAGTTATTGAAATTTTTTGTAGGTCTATCCTTGTTCTTGAAAGTTGTGGAAAGAATTTTGTTAGTGGGTGTGACAAAAAAGTTGTATACAACAATGCCATACAAAATACTAAACCCATTAAAAGTTAGTATAAAATACTAAACTAATTAAAAGTTAGTGAGGAGGATATGGATTTTGAAGAGGAGGTATTTTTGGACATCGACTAATTCTTAATTGAACATCGGTTGTTTCCTTTATGGTGTCAAACGTGAATGTGTCACATTGCACCATAAAATAATTCTTTAGGACAATAAATGATTTTTAAGAGACTTAATCTTTTTGTTAAAGGAAAAAAATAGAGGTAGAAGTGGTGGGTTCATATCGACCTTTACATTATAAAAAAATATTGAAAACATGGCACTTCGTAGTAGTAAGAATTATAACAAATTTTTCACTTTTAGAAAGGTAAAGGGAATAATTATGACTATATAAAAAATAAAAAACGGAATAGTTATGGAATAGGATGCCATCACACATCATCATCCATTAAAATCACATATGGATGGTTGTTAAACCATGTATCATGATAGTTTGTTTCAATCTAAGGAATTCATACTATTTGTCTCATATTATTCTTTCTAAGACAAAGCATTTCAAAGGGGGTGGGCATGTTATGTACCTATAGACCCATATATATTGTCATTTATAATACTTAATTGATTTTTATGTATGGCCATAATTTAATTACTAAATAAGTGGGGACATATTTTTATTTATTTAAATAATATTTTAATTACTCTATAAAGGTAATTTGGGATACGAATTAAGATTTTTGTGAAAATTAGGTTTAAAGTATATAATCATGATTTCTAGATTTTAGAGAAAAAAATATCCCCTATAAATATGTGTTGAATGTAAGAGAAAGGCATGCCTTGAATTATTATTGTATCATTCTAATATTGAGAAGATAATGGAGTCTACCCTTCTTGAGGATTCTTATAAAGTGTATCCTTACAAAAAAATGTATGCGGATTGAATGGAAGTTTAGAGCATCTTCAAGCATTTTTTTTCCAATAAATAGTTTGTGATGTCTTAATTCCTTTTGTTTAAGAATATTTCTGGTTGCATATTTGTCTATTTTTTATAAATTGAATGTAAATTTAGTGAAACCCTAATAATGTTTTCTACACTTTGTATTGAAAGGCCTATATCCCATCGTTTGTATTGAATGCACGAACGAGTTCAATGTTCCCATTAATGAAAAATAATTATAGTACTTAACATGTAATTTCAGCTAACTATGGATGACTATCTTAATGCTCTCGTGTCAAATTTTCCAATGTGTCACATTGAACCACAAAGGAATTCTTTACGACAAGAAAACATTTTTTAAGGGACTCGTAGCTTTAGATTTCATAAATTACAATAAGGTTTTTAATGTTAATGGTTTTACTTCCATTTGACCATTCTTTGAACTTATTCAAGCAATTTTATTTTCATCCAAAAATTTGGTGCGCCAACTCATTTTTCCTTGGTCGCATGGATAAATTATTTCTTCTTATAACTAATCTCACTTGCAACCAGATTAAATTTTTGGATATTAAAGGTTTTCTACATTCTTTCATTTTGATCCTTACATTGGTTGTTGTGGATCATTTTAACAAATTATTCTATGAAAATTTTGGCTTTGAATGTGTGCATTTAACAATAATATCAAATAATTTTCAAAGATTATGGTGGAAGTTGCAATGTGTGAAATTATTATGGTTTTCAGGGGCTTCAATTTGTGTATTTAATTATATGTCGAGCAATTTTTATTTGAAGAATAATGTAATCAAACAATTTGTGTTTGGATTTGTTGTTTGAGAATGACCAAAGCATTGTTTGAGAACAAGGATAGTGCATTGTTTGTGAACAAGGATAGTGCATCATCATATCCTCCATACACATGTTGATTCATGGTGTTGACATTCAACTCGAATGCCATACCATAATTGAAATCACTTATGGTAAGTGGTTTGGATTGACAAAGTTTGATGACAAATGATTTTGAGAAGTTTTACTCCCTTATACGTCTTTTGGGTAATTATGTAAAATGATTATTATAGATGAACTTGGTTACCTTAGAGAAAAGAAAATAAGGCATATGATGTGACAAGGGATAAATGATTATTATAGATGAGCTTGGTTTCCTTGGAGAAATAAAAGAAGGTATACAATGTGACAAGGACTAAGAGAGATAAGAAATGGTGATGTAAATGATCTCATTCAATTTTGATGTGAGAAGATATAAGAGAAATGAGAAATTATATACATCCTCTCATTCAATTTTGATGTGACAAGGGGTGAGAGCGATGAGAAAGGGTGATTTAAATGGTACTCATTTAATTTAATTTCTAGATGATGTAAATAAATATTTATTTATGAATATGGTTGTAAAATTTACGAATTTGAGTAACATGTCTTCAATTAAAAATTCCTTTTAACTTTAGTGAAAATATTTTTAAGATTAATTTTGGACCTAATATTTTAACCTTAAAAATATAGGATGCTACTTGGAAACTTTTCAACATGTCAAGACTTTGATGTAAATTGTTACGCCCCATATTTTGACCTTAGACAATTAGAAATTTGATTTTACTCATCTTAGTAATTCATTGCTTAGTAACTATTTGGGCTTAGTTAGACTGACATAGACATTTGAGATGTGTATATCTAGACTTATTTGTGTGCTACATAATGTTATTTATTGTTATATGTCCATAATAATGATAGTTATGAGAATTGTTCAAGCATGCAAATTTAAATGTGGAATTTTGGTACATGGGTACCAATACGAGTTATGTTGTGAATGTATAACAGATGCAAGGCATGATAAAAATAAACATACATTTATTAATTGAACACAATACAAATATGGATTCTTATATGAAAATGTGATGTATATGCATGGATATGATTTATTGGTGAACTAACCTACAGGTTGATGAGTTATGTGATAACTAAATGACTGTAGTGCTAAAGTAACTTGGATGTCGTAGACATCAAGAAGATAACGTATGCTAATAGTTGTACTTATTATTTAATTTATGATTTGAAATATTTCTATGATCAGTGTAAAGTGTGGTTTTGAAAGGACACACAACTTGTCCAAAGTGGTTGTTTGATGGTGTGACTCTAAGAATAGAAGTTGCACAATATGGCTCGATATAGGGTGTTGACCCTAGTTCTATCAAGAAGGGTGGAGGTATTTCCCACCGAGTATCCTATTGAACCTAGTTTTATTATGAGGGGTGGAGGTATTTCCCACCATGTATCCTCTGAAACCTGAAGTCATGGGAGGGTTGTGTGAAGTCACGCTCCCCTAGACGTGTGATGACGACTGCTAGTTTCCTATTGGGGAAGCTTGGTCAAGATGTATAACACTTCCACTTACAAGTTCTATCTAGAGTTAGGGAGTTAGGTCAATATAATTTACCCTCCATCTTAGTCTAGTAGAGGAAAGGATACGATGGAAGATGGAAGTAGGTTAAGAAGGAAGGATGATTCGATGTTAGTTGAGAATATT
>ML800466.1:213413-248741 GCA_009831015.1 Picea engelmannii | reverse complement strand
AGCCTCCCATACCTAAACTTGGCAAATTGTATGAATTCTATGAGTTATTGTGAAGTTTGAATATGGCACTTAATGTGATCTACCTAATCTCATTTACATTTTACATTACTCACTTTTTGTGTTGCATTTGAATTGTGTACATGCACCTAGAATGATTGCTACATTAGGTCACTTGAGCCCCTCTTTGGACAATGTATTTTTCATGGATATTACATGGATATGAGTCTTGGTCCTTTGGAGGACTTTGAAGAGGCCACCTACATTCTTTATGGAGGTCATGCCACTTATTATGGAGATCGTTAACTTTCTTTGAGGATGTCACAGCTTGTAGAGATGACGTAGCACCTTTTGGGGAGAACATGGCACATTTTTTAGGGGATCTTGTGCCTTTTGCAGATGATTTTGCACTTGGAGGATAAAACATTGCACTCTTTGGAGGGGCACTCTTTGGAGGGAACATTTCAATTTGGACCCTTATACATGAATTTAACATCATTTGAGTGATTCATCCACTCTTAGGAGACCACACATGCCACACATGTGACTTTGTCATGCATTTATAGAGGAAGTTGAGCCACTTTTTGAGGTTGTAGAACCCTTTGGGAGAGGAAAATGCACCTCCTTGATGAAACATTGCACCCTTTGGAGGGAATGTTTCATTTTTTTATGACATTTCACACCCCTTCACTTGATTTTTGAGTGATCCATCCACTTTGGAGAGCCCACACGTGGGAGATTTGCATGCATCTAAGGAGGATGACTTGGCATATTAGCATGTTTTACTTCATCTTGGGAGCATCTTTGAGAGTTTTTTGACCTATTCACTCTTGTATCATGAATTTTTTTATGTATTATGACCTTATATGTCAAGCTTGTAAATAGATAAAGGCATTTTTATATTTTCTTACAGTTTAAAGTTGGGAAAACATTGTTATTTTAATGAGAACGGTGTTAGATCTCTCATATAAATAAAGAAGCACTTATCATTTGTGAATCATTGCTAAAACTTGTGTAGAACAATTACTTGTCTACTTTTACTTCTATATTCTTAGTTATGGATGGATAACTAGAGCGGCTTCTTAAGGATGATGTCTAGTGGATCCTTAGTTATGGATGGATAACTAGAGTGACTTCTTCTTAAGGATGATGTCTAGTGGATCCTTTTGCAAATTTCATGGATGTTCTTGCCTAGGGTTTTGAAGATGAATTGATTCCTTGAGTAAGGGGCCTCACTTAATCTTATGGATGTTTTTTGTAGTGGACAACCCTAGATATCACAATAGATATACTTACATCCTCTTAAGGGAGTCATCAGTTGACCCCATATGCCCAAAAAACATAGTAGGAACCAGTCTTCTCCCATATAGTTAATCATAAATTCTAAATCCAAATTTTATTCTTGTTTTAGGATAATTTTAGGGTTAATTTAGCTTACATTCAATTTTCAGTCACCAAAACCTTATATGTCTAGGGTTTCCTTGTTTTTTTTTACCTGAAAATAATTTTTATTGTAACCTTGCTCTAGTTGGTTTTTATTGTAGCCATTTCGGCGCTAGACGTCTTGGTATTTTTAGGTTATTACAAGCTCTTAAATTTCATAATTAACAAGCTACTTGAAACCCTAGTTTTACTCCTTGTTTTAACCCTAAATTTCACTTGATTGTAATATGTTTTACGGGTTGAATTATATTGTTGTTATAACTTGGTTTATGTTGCAATTTACTCATCTTTATTACAATTTTTATGATAGCCTAGGGTAATATTTGTATCTGTATTGTTTTAGGAACTTTTTTACTTAGTAATCTCATAATAAACCCTTTAAAATAACCTTAGAATTGAACATCTTAAATCTAAAAATTTGCCTTGAAGCCTCCACCTATTCTTTGACCTGTATATTATAATAAATTGGTGGTAAATTGGGTAGCTACATATGGGACCTTAGACTTGATTGTGTCTTTCCCTAGGAACCCTAGGGACTACTAGGGAAGCCTCACTTGTGTTGGATCCATCCTTTGCTAAAATGAAAGAAGTTGTTGTCTAGGTGACAGTAGTAACACTTCTAATGTTCCCTTCATTTTGTACCTTGTAAAGGATTTTCACTAGGATAAAATATTGTGTGATAACACAAAGATCATTTTTGAAACTCTCATGTGCATACATAAAATTATTTTTCAATTCTCTAATCTTCATTCTAGTGCATACATAAGATTATTTTTGAAACTCCTTAATCTTCACTCCAAACTTCTAGATGATGTTGTGATTATTCCTTCGCTTTATCATTTCAAGTCACATGCATACATAAGATTATTTCTAAACTTTTTTATCATCATTCCATTCCAAACTTACAAATTCATGTAGATTGCACTCTTAGTTTTTTCACGTTGTTGTGTGATTTGGTAGTGACAATTGGGTCTTCCCTATGAAAAACATTGGTTAGTGGTTAGGAGGATCTTTGTGTAGTTGATCATAACACCAGATGAGACAACATGCACAAAAGGGAGACAACATTTGAGTACATGGAAATTATTTAGACAACAAAAACAAAAATTCCGCATGTAGGGATGTCTTAAAAATATTTTCATGTTTTAGGAGAGATATCAAAAAGTTAAATGTTAGGAAAGCAAGGTCAACGAAGGTTGGTGATGAATGATTTCACCCTCAACCCACCCACAAAGAAGAAGACAGGGAGATTTCCTCTCTATATTTGGAAACTAGCTTTGAACAGAGGCGAAAAAGGATAACTGGATTTGATTAAGTCTCTTAAAGAAGGAAATATTCATGTACAAGGTTCACATAATGTGATGGTGAAGGGGGTAAAGGACCTAAGAGGTTTCAATTTTTATGTTGCAACACTAAGGGAAGACGAAACAAGAAGTCACATTGGAAATGATTAATGCATTTGAACACATTGAAAAGTTATTATCCCACACCATATCCAATCGATGGGTCAAAAATGTTGTCTTATGTAGGGAAATAATGTTCTAATGTATTTCAAGTTCGTTTGCCTGTGAGTCTCTACACAATCATAAAGTTATAGATCACCTCTTTATGTGTTGTCATCTATCCTTGATGAGGTGTCATCTTTATTTGTTGATGATTCTTCAATGTGAGAGCATATTTAGATCTAGAAGTGGTTACATCCATGTACTATATAATGATATCATTGGATGAATATATTGTTGAGATGGTTAAAGATTTTTCCACCCAACTTCTTGTGTTATGTCTCATTGCATAGTGTGACATGGTATCAAATCCATGGCGAAGAGATATTGATAATATCAAAGCTCCTTTAATCTTAAGTCCCTTTTAGTTCCATGGAAGGTGAGGTGTTGTGACGCCATGGTAATGATCCATGAAGGCCATTGAAGAGCCAATGATGGAATATCTAGATGATGGTGCTAAAATGAGAAAGAAGCAAAATAAGCGCAACTAGTGCGCACAAGCGACAACATCAAGGCAAGCAAGGTCATGTAATTCTTTCTATGCTTTCATATCTAGTAAGTTTTGTTGTAAAATCATATGGTTGGATGTGTTTACTTATGACATGGTTATGCCAAAATTTTCAGTCTCTAGTTTGACGTTGCAACTATAGTAGCAATGGCTTCACCCACTATAATTAGATCTATTTATTATTCTTATAGATCATTCAGTTGATATTTAGATCTATATATTATTCTTATAAATAATTCAGGTGATATTTAGATATATAAATTTATTATATCCCAGATTAAAAAAATTTGCAGAGATCTGTTAGATTTTCTTTCCAATCTATTGTAGATCGATTGCTACAAAATTGTGAACAAATCCAACTATAGAACTTCCAACAATCAATGGTAAATTCTTTGAGAGAATGAATGGTAGCGGGTCCAACTATCGATTGGTGGATCAATGATTCATTGAATGCAAAGAGAACAATAAAGAACAACACGGTAACTCCCACCTCCAAACCGCTTGTGCAAATGCATGGTACCTCCCATCTGCTAATATGGAAAAGACCTACAAAGGACAATGGAAATTGAATGGATATAAAGGCAACCAAGTCTTCTCATCGTCAATTTCGTAATAGAGAATGTTCAGGTTTGCATCCAAGAAAATTCCATGGAGCGTTCGCAATTTTGAATCTTCTAGCCATCGGCTTGGAAAGGGAGAGAGATATGCCTCTTCTAAGTATATATTAGAGCAATAAACAAACCAAACACAAAATTGATGACCACCAACTGTATCATCACTCATTTATTTAAATTGAAATAGATCTCTCAAACTTGTTATTAGCTCCATGTTCCCACAACTCCGGAGGAGAGAGCGGACTATCTGAAAGAGATCTGAAGTTTGAAAACATTTCTTTTGAAGCAAGAAATCACGTGTAGTTCATAGTGTGAATAGCTACCATAAAGAATATTGAAGGGCTTTCGCTGATGGAGGACATAATATTTCCTTTATCCAAGCGGGTGTGAGATCTAGGCATTCCAGTTTGTACCTCTATATCTTCATCATGGTTGCTAACCTTGTATTTATTCTGACCATTCACTGATACCCTCGATCATCACCAGATCACAGAGGATTGTCGCAATCACAATTGGTTGGCTCTATGAAATCATGGAATTCACCCTGCCTCAAGGAAATGTCACAATGGAAGTGTTGCTGGCAAGATTTGAGAAAGTGAGATTCAAATAAACATAAACTATCTAGTCTAATATGCTCTGGAAAGGTCTCCGACAAACAAATAAGTCATAAAATGGTTAGTGGTCAACCAAAACCACCCAATACAATGATGAAAGAATAGTGATGAAGAAAAAAGAACTCCAAAGATCAAGCTTAGATCCCTTTGACTTCCTTCTCACATTTGGCTGACAAAGGGGGGAATATTAATTATGATTGCCAAACTTCAAATTTCAAAAACAACAACATTGCAACTATTCATCACTCATAGTTCAATTGAATCATATATAGGACATTGATTGACACTATTTCGTTGTCATTTTTTGAGAGTAATATTGTGGACATTTTGTTCACCTAGATGGTCATTAACCTAGCATTATTGTTTGGTATTTTATTGGGTTGTCGGGTATTTTCTAGGAAGTGTCGAATTATTATTGATTCATTTCACAAAATTCACTCATTATATATTGGAGTTCATATCAGTGAACAAATTACAAATATTGAAACTCACATGTTCAAACAGTGGGATTTTTCATATTTTCAATATCCACATTTCATAGGTTTTAGGCATATCTTCATCGAAATTAAGCTCAAGAGTTCAGATTGAAGAATTAGAGATGATAGCGGTCTATGCACTAATTCTTGTTTCCTTGCTAGTATAATTATTTGAACTTATGACTGAAGAGGGGATAAGTCCCTATACAATCACAAAGTCCTAGATTGCCTCTTTTATGTTTTTTCATTCTTATTGTTGATGAGGTGTCATCCTTATCCTTGATGAGTCATCCATGTTAGAGCATATCTAGAATATAGAGGTGGCTACATCCATGTACTACATATTGATATCATTGGATGAACATATCGTTGAAAGGGATAATGCCTTTTCTGCATAGTTTAACAAAGTGCACCAAGACCTAATGGTAATCATACAAATGGTATGTTAAGTACAAAACCATCAGCCTTGGATAATGTAAACTAATTTGCTAACTAATCTACCCGTACTTATATTGTCTATTTTGTACTTATCTTCCCAGCAAAGATTATTGACTGTGCATGTAGATAGAACATTCACCCAAAGAAAAGTGGCAGTACGATATTAAATTGAAAATATACTCCTCATATGTTCACAAGTAACATGGAGGAAATCTCAAGGGAAAAAGTACAAACTAAATTGGTAAAAATAAATTTTGAATAATGATACCACTGGCTAATGTTACCATCGCAATTCAAATAAAAATCAATGCCCCTACTGAGTGATGAGCAACCACCAACATTAGATAAGTAAACAAACTTGGCACACACAAACTGGAAAACAAAATAATTCCATTCTCAACACATAACCATACTAGTGTTTGGTGAAATGGAAAATGCCAGAACTAACATCTATATTATATCAGGAAAGGTTGTAAAAAATTGTTCACTTGATATCGTCCTTATAAACACAACGAAAATTAAGTTGTACTACCATGCCTACATGAAATTGTGTTCATGTGTTAGAGTAAAATAATAGAGAATATATATATAATGCCTTAAGACTAACAATCAGTCAGTGCACAAATGAGATTTAGTCCCATCCTCATGTTCTACACTTTTCTTTACAAGCACCATAGATTTAAGCCAATGATGGAAACAGACAAGAAAATAACAATAATTCCCATATTTTGCAAACTAAAATAACTCAAAGCTGAAACTGTTGAAAGAAAATTGCTCATTCGTTGGAGCTCCTTGATTTCATCGGTCTTCCGACGAATTTGGTCAAATTAAACAAACAATAAGTCAATGACCGTTTGATATTCACATGTGCCATAGTTGGTCATTATAACGACTAAAGTTCGTCGCTATAGCGACTAACTCGTGGTTGGTCTCTCTAGCGGCGAAAGTTCGTTGCTATAAAGACCAACGTGGAATGTTGGTCGCTAGAGTGACGAACAGTTGGACCCCAAAAAAAAAGAAGTAAATTTAATCCAAAAAAAGAAAAAAACATTACGACGAAATTTTAAACCGTCATAATATTTCGTCGTAATTTCTGCCCAATGTAGTAGTGAATTTTTCTGCTTCTTTGATTAGAAAGGTTTAACTGAAATCTAATAACTTCTCCTTGTCTTTTTTCTAGGTTTTGTTACTCTACCTTCACCCACCGTCTTCTCTCCACATTCTATTTCTTTTTTATATTTACTTTTATGGTCCGCGAGAGCCCTAATCCTAGTCCTCTACGAAAACACATCTTAATTTCAAAACATTTTAATAGAATTTAATATATTTTTTTCAGAAATCCCAAGAGAACTAAGTCAGGATTAGTTTTGACGGTGTTTTATAAATCTGAGATTTGAGTATAAAATATTTGATATTGGTCTATCATTTTCTTCCTTTGAACTCCACATGTGTCTACTCTATTAAAGTTATCTTATGTGTACAAATCATCTTTTATGTTTATGTGTGATAAAAAATATGTATTTTCGCTATAATGGATGTGAGGAAATTTTACTTATGTTTTCAAATGTGTGATGTATGAGGTTCCTAGTCATCTCTCGGGAATTCTCTTTAAAATAAAATATTTTTATTTTCTACAAACTTTTATCTTTCATTGAATATAGTAGTGGATTTTCTCAAAGTCCTATATCATTTTGTAAATCTAGAATATCAAAGAATATCATAAAATAAAGAGGAGTACAACCTCTATTAAAACGTAGGAGGATTCATATCCTCATGAGGTTTCCATTTTGATCTTGACAAATTCAAGCGTCAACAAGATGTCATGGAATTTTTGGGTCTAATATTAACTAAACTTCGTGATAAGGGTTTACTTAAACGTTCTTATGAAAAAAAATTTAGTATATAATGTAAAGACATTGTAGATCTATTATGTTCGCATGATTTTTATCAATCTAAACCATCCAAAGAAATGAAGATTTAATTGAAGAGTTATTGAAATTTTTTGTAGGTCTATCCTTGTTCTTGAAAGTTGTGGAAAGAATTTTGTTAGTGGGTGTGACAAAAAAGTTGTATACAACAATGCCATACAAAATACTAAACCCATTAAAAGTTAGTATAAAATACTAAACTAATTAAAAGTTAGTGAGGAGGATATGGATTTTGAAGAGGAGGTATTTTTGGACATCGACTAATTCTTAATTGAACATCGGTTGTTTCCTTTATGGTGTCAAACGTGAATGTGTCACATTGCACCATAAAATAATTCTTTAGGACAATAAATGATTTTTAAGAGACTTAATCTTTTTGTTAAAGGAAAAAAATAGAGGTAGAAGTGGTGGGTTCATATCGACCTTTACATTATAAAAAAATATTGAAAACATGGCACTTCGTAGTAGTAAGAATTATAACAAATTTTTCACTTTTAGAAAGGTAAAGGGAATAATTATGACTATATAAAAAATAAAAAACGGAATAGTTATGGAATAGGATGCCATCACACATCATCATCCATTAAAATCACATATGGATGGTTGTTAAACCATGTATCATGATAGTTTGTTTCAATCTAAGGAATTCATACTATTTGTCTCATATTATTCTTTCTAAGACAAAGCATTTCAAAGGGGGTGGGCATGTTATGTACCTATAGACCCATATATATTGTCATTTATAATACTTAATTGATTTTTATGTATGGCCATAATTTAATTACTAAATAAGTGGGGACATATTTTTATTTATTTAAATAATATTTTAATTACTCTATAAAGGTAATTTGGGATACGAATTAAGATTTTTGTGAAAATTAGGTTTAAAGTATATAATCATGATTTCTAGATTTTAGAGAAAAAAATATCCCCTATAAATATGTGTTGAATGTAAGAGAAAGGCATGCCTTGAATTATTATTGTATCATTCTAATATTGAGAAGATAATGGAGTCTACCCTTCTTGAGGATTCTTATAAAGTGTATCCTTACAAAAAAATGTATGCGGATTGAATGGAAGTTTAGAGCATCTTCAAGCATTTTTTTTCCAATAAATAGTTTGTGATGTCTTAATTCCTTTTGTTTAAGAATATTTCTGGTTGCATATTTGTCTATTTTTTATAAATTGAATGTAAATTTAGTGAAACCCTAATAATGTTTTCTACACTTTGTATTGAAAGGCCTATATCCCATCGTTTGTATTGAATGCACGAACGAGTTCAATGTTCCCATTAATGAAAAATAATTATAGTACTTAACATGTAATTTCAGCTAACTATGGATGACTATCTTAATGCTCTCGTGTCAAATTTTCCAATGTGTCACATTGAACCACAAAGGAATTCTTTACGACAAGAAAACATTTTTTAAGGGACTCGTAGCTTTAGATTTCATAAATTACAATAAGGTTTTTAATGTTAATGGTTTTACTTCCATTTGACCATTCTTTGAACTTATTCAAGCAATTTTATTTTCATCCAAAAATTTGGTGCGCCAACTCATTTTTCCTTGGTCGCATGGATAAATTATTTCTTCTTATAACTAATCTCACTTGCAACCAGATTAAATTTTTGGATATTAAAGGTTTTCTACATTCTTTCATTTTGATCCTTACATTGGTTGTTGTGGATCATTTTAACAAATTATTCTATGAAAATTTTGGCTTTGAATGTGTGCATTTAACAATAATATCAAATAATTTTCAAAGATTATGGTGGAAGTTGCAATGTGTGAAATTATTATGGTTTTCAGGGGCTTCAATTTGTGTATTTAATTATATGTCGAGCAATTTTTATTTGAAGAATAATGTAATCAAACAATTTGTGTTTGGATTTGTTGTTTGAGAATGACCAAAGCATTGTTTGAGAACAAGGATAGTGCATTGTTTGTGAACAAGGATAGTGCATCATCATATCCTCCATACACATGTTGATTCATGGTGTTGACATTCAACTCGAATGCCATACCATAATTGAAATCACTTATGGTAAGTGGTTTGGATTGACAAAGTTTGATGACAAATGATTTTGAGAAGTTTTACTCCCTTATACGTCTTTTGGGTAATTATGTAAAATGATTATTATAGATGAACTTGGTTACCTTAGAGAAAAGAAAATAAGGCATATGATGTGACAAGGGATAAATGATTATTATAGATGAGCTTGGTTTCCTTGGAGAAATAAAAGAAGGTATACAATGTGACAAGGACTAAGAGAGATAAGAAATGGTGATGTAAATGATCTCATTCAATTTTGATGTGAGAAGATATAAGAGAAATGAGAAATTATATACATCCTCTCATTCAATTTTGATGTGACAAGGGGTGAGAGCGATGAGAAAGGGTGATTTAAATGGTACTCATTTAATTTAATTTCTAGATGATGTAAATAAATATTTATTTATGAATATGGTTGTAAAATTTACGAATTTGAGTAACATGTCTTCAATTAAAAATTCCTTTTAACTTTAGTGAAAATATTTTTAAGATTAATTTTGGACCTAATATTTTAACCTTAAAAATATAGGATGCTACTTGGAAACTTTTCAACATGTCAAGACTTTGATGTAAATTGTTACGCCCCATATTTTGACCTTAGACAATTAGAAATTTGATTTTACTCATCTTAGTAATTCATTGCTTAGTAACTATTTGGGCTTAGTTAGACTGACATAGACATTTGAGATGTGTATATCTAGACTTATTTGTGTGCTACATAATGTTATTTATTGTTATATGTCCATAATAATGATAGTTATGAGAATTGTTCAAGCATGCAAATTTAAATGTGGAATTTTGGTACATGGGTACCAATACGAGTTATGTTGTGAATGTATAACAGATGCAAGGCATGATAAAAATAAACATACATTTATTAATTGAACACAATACAAATATGGATTCTTATATGAAAATGTGATGTATATGCATGGATATGATTTATTGGTGAACTAACCTACAGGTTGATGAGTTATGTGATAACTAAATGACTGTAGTGCTAAAGTAACTTGGATGTCGTAGACATCAAGAAGATAACGTATGCTAATAGTTGTACTTATTATTTAATTTATGATTTGAAATATTTCTATGATCAGTGTAAAGTGTGGTTTTGAAAGGACACACAACTTGTCCAAAGTGGTTGTTTGATGGTGTGACTCTAAGAATAGAAGTTGCACAATATGGCTCGATATAGGGTGTTGACCCTAGTTCTATCAAGAAGGGTGGAGGTATTTCCCACCGAGTATCCTATTGAACCTAGTTTTATTATGAGGGGTGGAGGTATTTCCCACCATGTATCCTCTGAAACCTGAAGTCATGGGAGGGTTGTGTGAAGTCACGCTCCCCTAGACGTGTGATGACGACTGCTAGTTTCCTATTGGGGAAGCTTGGTCAAGATGTATAACACTTCCACTTACAAGTTCTATCTAGAGTTAGGGAGTTAGGTCAATATAATTTACCCTCCATCTTAGTCTAGTAGAGGAAAGGATACGATGGAAGATGGAAGTAGGTTAAGAAGGAAGGATGATTCGATGTTAGTTGAGAATATTTCTTGGGGATTAGATGTGCCACTCTTGTTTCATCACTTGGTTCCAAAACACTCTTTTTTATTCTTTTTTTTTATATTTTAAGAGTAATGATCAATTATTGATGAATTATTATAGTTTTGTTAGTTAAATTTATTGAATGGTGCATTTGTTGTCATGCATGCCTTTGTGTGATAATACATGAATTATGCCCTAGAGGTTATGCTTGTTTATCGTTAGCACATGCACGAGCTATGTGTCCACTAGTTACACACACATACCCTACACATGTACACCAGTAGAATTAGTTAATGTACTAATTATTAAAATATATTATTAACCAATTAATTGAATGGTTTAATGACTATATAAATTATGTTGCATACAAAAAATATCTAGTAGCATTAAACATCTTGTTTGACTTTGATTGATGGTTTTTATGGTAAATTAAATGAGTATGGTGGTTTGTCATGTACATTTTGGGGAAAATTGTCAAATTGCATTTATAAGCTAGCATTAGAAGAAAGATTTTGCATTTTATTTTTGTTATTTTATGCAAGCTATTTATATTTTAGTTTTTTTTTTTAATTTTCCTAAAAAAAAATAGATAAGGGAGGCTTATGGATAATAATGAGGGTGGTTGAGGAGACCTAGACAAGAGTGCATGGAAACTTGATAAACAGGAAGAGAAAGTCAAGAGGAGAGAGGGTTGAGAGGTTTGAGCATATTGAGAGGTTGGATTATTCTTGAAAGAATTATTTCTTGTGACAATATTGGTTAGATCATGTGTGCATTGTTGTTCTTGGAGTCATAGGAATAGAGGGCCAAGAGGCTGAAAGGTTTCTTGGAGCTAGGAAGTTGGCTAGGCTCCTAGTTGTCTAGGAGGAGGATTTTATTATTCCACTATGGGAAATGGGAAAAGAATGCTTGGAAGCATCTTCCTTCTACCAACAGAACTACATTGCAAATGATCAACTTCAACAGATCGGGGGAAGAGGTATTTTTCCTAATATGTATTTTTTTATGTTTTTGTTCTTCCATTTAAAGAGTAAAAATGTGTTATTTCAAATATTTTTATGCTTGTGTATATCAATTAGGAAATAATGTTGCATAGAATCTAATGGATAGTAGTTGCTACATAAATTGTGTGGCATTACATTCTTGATAGCATCATTAGACTTTTGAATTTTAAGAAAATATATTAATATTTTCAGGTTTGAGAAATGTAAAGATTATGTCAAAGATCCATAAAAAGTCATTAAAAAATTTTTGTTAAAAAGGATCTCAATTTTTTTGGGTTTGAAAAATGTTTAAAAAACTATTAAAAGTATTTTAATATTTTAATATTTAAGAAATATTTTAAATGTTAAATATTCTATGATTTTGATCTTTTTTGCTTTGCCATCATTGGAATTCAACCAAACAATATTTGCCAAATTGCAGTTTTGGATTGATGAAATTCTTGTTTCTAATAGAGAAATGGAATTTGTTTTAAGAAACTGAGGAAAATGTATATTAAAAGGGGCGAGCCAAATCTAACAACAGAAAAGAAACTTTAAAATATTCATCTTGTTGGCTATACTATGGTAGAAAGGAACCAAAATTACCAGGTTGGATTTGATGAGCCAAGACCAAGACTTCCCTGGATTTAAACTTACTACTTCCCGATTGCAAGATTAAATCCTTACAAATTGATTACACAAGAGAATCCAGAAGAAAAAAAATATTAACTCATAATCCAATCTATCCCATTGTTACATGCGATGTTACCCAAAGTTTGTTAGGAGCCCCCTGAGTTTCCTGATTCTATATATTTCTCTTTACGATTTATGTTTTCTTTTCTTCCTCTTGTTAGAGGGGGAGAAGGATGAAGATTCTTCTTTATAATTTCTGCATAGGAAGGGTATTTGGAATCTTTTCCCTCCCATGCATCCCCCATCTCCACTCCCAAAGATGGATCAAGGGGAGCAACATAAACCCCAATTGGAGGCCTATCCATAGTATTTGGATCTGAGACCATTTCATGCAAAGATGAACTTCCCCGACTTGGCGCCTCCTTACCTTTGGCTTAGTTTTCAAGATTCTTTTGTTCTTTTATTGGTTGCTCATATTTAATCTTCGGATTGTTCTAATGAGGAACATCCTCCATAGAGTCCTCTGATTCTTCATCTTGAGATTCCAAAGCTTCATATCTATTATTGGAGGGAATTGATGGGGAAAGATTGAGACTTGTGGTTAGGTTGAGTCCCCTTGGGCTGTTGTTTCTTATACTTTCTTAAAACATGTTTTAATCCTTGATCCACATTATTCTACAATGGCTGAGATTCTTTATCTTTTGGGCAACTTTTGGCGAAGTGCCCATATTCATGAAAGTTGCTACATTTGAAAGGAACATGTTCATAGTCTCGATCTTGAAGATGACTCTATCCATCTATATTGAGTTGAATTGCCTATGGAAATCCCTTTGAAAAATCCATGTATACACATATTCTGGTGCATGTGTAGGTATTATGCTTTGGTTCAAAATGAGTTATAAATCGACCTAGTTTATTTCCTAAGGCTTCAAAGGAGGTTTCACCCCATAAAATAAGGGGGGGCGTGGATGTCTAATCCAAACATGAGCATAAGAGATCTCCATATCTGGGTTAAATTTGAGGTTCTAGTTGGAAAGAAACATTCCCCTGAAACCTACAAAATAAGGGCCATATCTAAAGATATGGTCCCAATCTTCAACGGTTTTAAAAATAAATACATAAATTAATTTCCTGCAATAAAAATACATAGGGTCTTGCTCATTCCAATTCTCAGAAATCTCATAAAAAATGACCCTATGACTAGGCCAAAGGCCTAATAACTTACCGACTAAACCACGCTCTATCAGAATGATAGAATTTTATTTTTCCACAGAGTTCCCCAATAAGTCTAGACCGGGGATCAAATCATCTTGCTTGGCACACCTTCCCACTTCAACAGAGAACCTTCCCATGATTATTTAGACAAGAAAAAGGTTGGTTGCAACCATCGAAAGACACTACCAGCACATCACCAAAATAAAATGGCACGCAAAGAAAATCAGAGACAAAAAATTGAGATCCAAAGTTCCAGATAACAGCGAATAGTCAACCTAGGATGACAGTGAGGGTTTTCAGAGACGAGTGTGGCAACAAAGAATAGTATGAGATGATGAACTAAAAACTAGGGTTCCAAAATCTAGCGAACATACAACCAGGATGACGATGATGGATTCCATAAGCGAGTGCAACGACAACGAACCAGAGATGGAGGCTAGGGTAAACCCTAGCAGCAACAGAAGAAGACCACACTTTGAATTATCTATATCTTCCTCAAATGAAATGTAATATAGAAATGGATTCAATTCTCTTGAATACCCCTATTACAACCAGATTGCAATATTAGAATGTGATATCTACAATTTCATTAATCCAAAATTATTATTACTAGATTTCAAAACAAAAATGTTGGTTCCCTTTCCCATTATTTTGTGTGGCCAAAAAGAGTAAATTTGTAGCACATTTAGATTAATACAATATTATAATGTGTCAAACTCCATAACACTCCCATTTTTTTATCTTTTAATTTAACCAAAATTGGGAAACTTTTTAGCAGAGCTAAACAACATAAGTACATTGTTTTTAAGAGATCCAAAAATATTGATCATGGAAGTTCCTTTTCCAATATTCCAAGCTTAAAAAAAAAATGTTAACAAAGGTTCCCAACATTTAGCACTAGTATAGATCTTATAAAAACTACCTACTATCAAGAAAACTTTCAAATACATTATTTGTCTAAACAATGTTGTAGTCGACAACATCTTCCATTTCTTGCATGGAGTGCTTTGGTTCTAGATCACCTATTTCCATAGCTTCAATTTTTTTTTTAGAAAATATCTTCTCCCCTGATTTTCCCATGCTCTGCAATGTCCGAATATATGTGGTTGGAAGCACTTGAAATTTAATTATGACACATCTATGTGTTCCTAAGAGAGGCACATTCCTGTTCCAATTGTGTTACCCTTTAATTCAAGTGAGCCATAATCCCCATAATAGATGTGTTATATGAGATCAATTGATGTTTATGTTCTTGGATTTTCACTGTGATTGTGCCAAGACTATCTCTATTGTCCTTTATCATTTCCTCGGGCACCTGTATATCTTTCTTAATCTCTTGAAATTTCATTATTGTCTCAAGGAGAGCATTGAATCCTAAAAAATAAAGGACTAAGAACACATAAAAGATGGATTGAATTATACAAAAAATTTCCTCTTTGAATTCAAGACTCACAATCCTAAGGGATCCTAGGACAAAGTACTCAACCAAGAATAGAGAATAAATTATTTCCAACAGGAGTCCAACAAACCAGAAAAAGAACCTATGAAATTCATGATCTGGATTTATAAAGGAAATGAAGTGAAATACATATGTATAACAAGAAACAAACAGAGATACAATCAAACTTGACTTCTATTAAATAAGAGAACTTGGTGAAACTGTAAAAATGCAGAATGAAACAAACTTGCTCGAATGGTGGCAACTTATCTATGAGAAGAGACATGATGGTTATTCTTAATTGCAAGAAGATGAGTACAATGAGGCTCCAAAGGCCTTTTTAACATAAAAAATAAATGAGAAAACCCTAAACATCCAAAAACCTAACCTCGTGAGATGAAACACTGAAAAGGTCTGTGGGCCCCAATGGGGGTAGTTAATATGTCAACTTCTCAAGGGCATAAGTTTTTCATATGATTTCTTCTTGGGGCACTCGATAAACCATTGGAAAGGTATAGCCGAGGATTACATATCCTGTTCGGACTAGAAATTTCCTCATGCTACATGTTATGCACTACCAAAACCAAAAAGCATCGTTTAGGGCCTCAAAACAGCCCCAGAAGTTTGGGACCCAAAAATACTGTAAAAAAAAAATACCAAAATGGAAACCATTCTTTGAGATAGTGGAATAGGTGGGTGGCCACCGATATCCACCTAGATCATTCATCCCCCATTAGGAATAAATGGTATCCATTGCGTTGAGCGCCCCCATCATATGGGGAAACTTCTGTTGAACTTGGCCCTAGGTGAGCCACTTTCCTTGGTGCAAGAGCTACCCTATTCTGACAACCCGATAAAGATGGATCATTTGTTGGTGAGTGCCCTTAATATACGTGTCCCTAAGTGTTGGGTATGTGTTATATTCTTTGCATGTGTGTGTGTGTGGGTGCGTCAGATACAACAACTACGRTAGCCCGGGGTAGCGCCCCGAATTTTTTTTTGGGCGATTTTTGCTATTTTTAGCGGATTTGTAAATTAATCCTGGATTAGGGGATTAGGGTTTTGGTATCTACAAAATACCTAAAAACATTGTATATATTGTATGGAGAATGGTGAAATTCGATATAATTAAAATAAGAAAGGTTTTCCCGGTTGAGGGTTTCCGGTATAAAATCTCTATGTACTCTGTGTATGAGCCATTGATTAATTTCTGTATTGCTTAAGAATCTATATGCATTTCTTTACTTCGTAGGTTTAAAACTTAAACTAAGTTGATAAATGGTTGCATGTTCCATGCAGTCAAGGTTGAGATCTATTGGTGTCAACTGCTCTGCGATCTCTGATGTGTCCAATAATGGTGGAAAGTATGGTCAAAGGAGGTCCACATTGAACACTGGGTGCCAAGGAAGGGGTGAATACTTAACTCAAAATCATTATCACCCACAGCCTTAGTGATGGTGTAAGGTCCATAGAAAAGTGGATGAAGCTTATGATGGGGTCCTGTAAGGTATTCTTTATGTAAATGCAAACATACCTTGTCTCCCACATCAATCTTGGGCCACCAGGAAGGACATTCAGCTTCCTTGACCAACCAGTAGAAGAGAATTAACATATTGTCAGTAATTACTATTGTAATATTCCCTCGCCAATCCAATTGAGTAATACATTTCATAATAAATAATTAGCATGTTATTTCGTTAGGATGTTAATTAATAAAAAGTGAAACAACATTTTTCAGTAAGAAATAAAAGCAACAAGTCTCTTGTTGTTGTTATAAACAAAAAATCACCTAGTTTGATAAAAATGGCATCTTCTTGCTGAAATACAATCAATGGTCATTTACTTCTTACTTACAGTGGTTTTTCTCTTTCATTCTTTGTGTATTTATTTTATATTTTGCAACATTTTATTCTTTTGTGCCGGTCTATTATGTTGCTGCATTTTCAATTTTACATATAGAATTACGAATCAATTGATATTAGATCTTGGATTCAAGCCATCTTCTACTCAGCCACAAAATTTGGAAGAGAGGCCATCTAACAATTTATTTTTATTTTTTCGAGCCAGACGTCCTTCTCAGGACTTCCAGTACGCCCTCCTCAGGGCTTCCATCACTTTCATCTTTCACCATTCTCCACATGCTCTCTTCAGGTTACCAGGTGCCTTCTCAGTGTGCTCAGGTGTTCAGTGATTCTCAGCACAACTTCCAGTGACAGATTAACATCTATGGTGAATGAAAATTATGCCTCCATGAAGAGATCCATCTACAGAGGATTCTACATCCACTGCCACATCTCCAATCCATGATTTAACGATGTCTCTCTAGGAGCTACTACGTCTGCAACAACGCAAAGCTCCAACACCCATGCAACTCGATACATGCTTATAGATACTGAAGTTTGTGAGCCAAATGAATGGAGAGAATGTCAACTCTTAGCTTTGCAGTCTTTCCACATACTTATGTACATGTCCTAAGATGTCATAAGACGTGAAGCTTTAGATCCTCGGTCTGAAACTCAAGGGAATTGCGCAAACATGGTGGGACACTCAGCTGGAGAATTATTCTTGGGTCATGGACAGAGGTGAGTTGTTCAAGACACAGACATAACACATTACAACATGGGATTGATTCTCCCAGGCTCTCAGAGAGTGCTTCTACCCACCAAGCTATCACCAAATGGTTACAACTCTACCAACTTGTCAATCGGTTCGTCCAGGGGTACATCGACATGTTTTGCAAATTGTGCATCCATTTGCACATCGGTGACCCAGAAGAGGTATTATTTATCCAATTCAATTTTGGTTTATTAATGCATCTATTTCATGAAGTTTATTTGTTTGAGAATTCTTCCTTGGACAAGGCCTTTCTTCGAGCCTTGGTCGTCGAGAATAAAGTGGCTCCTCAAATTCACTCACCCCAACCCAGATATGACCCTTATACTACTATCCCTTCTCAGGTTACCCCTTCCACCACCTCCACACCTAGAACAATGTCCTGATGTACCTTCCACAAGACCAACTCACATGCTTCTACCGACTATCTGCCACTTTAGAACCTTTTCCCCAACAAAATTATTTTTACAGATGTCACTTAGTCTGATTCCCATGGCCCCCCTGAAGTCATTTATCTTGAAAATCCTATAGAAGCTTACCCATATTTAATTTTGAAGACTACCAATGAACACAACACCTCTTGTGCGCCCCTGTTTACCCACAATTGTCAAATTAAGCATGAATTGACTACTCTCATCCTAGACAACAAAATCCAAAAGAACCTCATTGCCTAGAACTTAGTCCAATGCCTACAACTCCCAACTACTACACACCTTGAACAATATAAGATGATATGGGTATAAAAGGAAGGCCTACACCTCACTATCTCTCGTTGCTATGCGGCGACCTTCGCTATTGGCCCTTTCTGGGATATTGTGGTGTGTGATGTTTCTCCTTTAGATTGTGCTGACTTGTTACTTGGAATCCCCTACTAACATGACTGAAACACTTTTTATCATGCCAAAATCCATAAGTACCACCAGCAACATGATGGATGCACCTATGTACTTACCTCCTCTACTCCCCAGTCCACACAATATTTGACCATACAAGCAACCATTAAGAAAGTAAATATGAACAAACATGTTTCCTTGTGTTTGGTTCGCCCCATTAAACCAGACCATATGACCAACCCAGAACCTTAGGACATGGCTCCCCCACTCCTAGAAATTTCCAATTCCTTCCCCCAACCCACGAGACTTCACTCTTCTTTCTCTATTGAGCACACCATTGATCTCCTTCTGGAAGCCTCTTTTCCCAATGTCCCTTCATATTATCATGCTCCCTAGGAGGCTAATGTGATAGCACACCAATCTGGCCAAATTTTGAATTCAGGCCCTACTCCACCTTCATGTTTTCCTTATGTGTCTCCAACATTTCTTATGGAAAATTAGGTTTCTCTTCCAGTCATTTCTGTCCATAGGTTTTGTACTCCAACGCAAGTTTCAACATATTATACACTTTGCCTAGTAGTTCCTCTTTTTCCAAACAAATTATTGAGAAGGATTCAGGAAAACATAATTCATACAAATCCAGTATAGCGGGGATAAATCATCTGCAGAGGAATCCCTTCTTAGTTGGACCATTTAATCATAAAGGAGGTATTATACACACCCATTTTTCTTCCAGGTAGCTTGTATTTAAAGTAAGTGTTGAGGAAGATAATGAATCTCTGGCTTATTAGTACCAAGTGGATGAGTATATTGTCAAGATTACCCTTACTCTCGCTCTTTCATAGTCTACACATCAACAATAATAACACCACTCATCTCAGTTTTCTACCCACACTTTCGCTCAGTGCCATAATCAGATAGTCTTTGCACTACCAACTATACCAGAGCGTGTAAAACAGAGGCCTCATAAAATTCAAACGACATTGTTGTTTCACCCAGAATCTCATGTGTGGATATTGCAAGAAAAGCACCAACTTAGAGAAAAACATCATCATCTGCACCCACTCATATATGATCCTGACACAATTCGAGAAAGAATTAGAGATAATGCAGTCCAAATTTCCTCATTTGTTGGCGGAAGCGGGGATGCTTCTGAATCTAAACAGGGAGGAATTGGGCCATTGGGAAGGACATCCACCTTCCTTTTCCAACCAGTAGGAGATAACTAGAATATTTTTGGTAATTACTATTTTAATATTCCCTCGCCAATCCAGTTGAGCAAGGAGTTTCCTAATAAATAATTATCATGTTAGTTCGTCAGGAAGTTAATTAATAAAAATCGAAACAACGCTTTTTAGTCAAAAATAAAAGAAACAAGTCTCTTGTTGTTGTTGTAAACAAAAAATCTCCCAGTTTGATAAAAAAGTTGTCTTCTTCTTGAAATACAATCAATGGTCATTTACTTCTTTCTTCCATTGTTTTTTCTCTTTCATTCTCTGTGTATTTTTTTGTATTGTGAAACATTTTATTCTTGTGTTCTAGTCTATTATGTTGCTGCATTTTCAATTTTGCATATAGAATTGCGGATCAAAACTTGTGCAACACCCGGTGTTGATCATGGTGTTGTTTGTACTTAACATTAGCTTTTTGTAAAATATCATGGACCTATTTTTGGATGTGTTTAATCCTTTCAATAAACTTGGTGGCTTTGTCGGCCTCATATTGAGCATGGGATGATTCCTCCCGCATGGAAGCAAGGGCCAGCACGACATCAATGGGACCCAATGGTTGAAATCCCAACCCCACCTGAAGGGATTGTGTCTGGTCGAGCTATGAAGGGATCTATTGTAGATGTGTTGAACATAGGGGAGATTCTCATCCCATGTGCACAGATGTTTGGAGTTGTACATGTGTAGGATATGCACGATCATTCTATTGATGACCTTGGTTTGGAAATCAGTTTAGGGGTGGGAGGTGGTGGATTTGGTAAGCTTGGTGTCCAACTATGACCAAAGGATATACCATAATGTGCTTAGGAACCTGTAGTCCTGATCTAATATGATGGTCTATGGTATCCCAAAGTGTACCCACACCCATTCAAAGAAGAGCTTGGCAATGGCCTCCATTGTGATATTCTTCTTGTAGGATGTTAGGATGGCCATCTTAGGAAAATGATCAACCACCACAAAGCACCGTCATTTCTGTTAAGCCCTAAATAGTGGCTCATTACCCCTTATTTGGAGCATATTACATTAGTAATGTTATTTTATTTATGTCGGCTTGAGTCGATTAGTTGCAATTGTACCTCCTAGTCTCCTATATATACCAAGGAGACGTTTTCATTTGGAATCATCTTGTATTTAGACATTTATGTGGGGTATAAGGAGGTTTCCCCCTCGAAGAGGCTTATTACCTAAAATTATCTCGTTTTCAAGGCGTTCAGTACTTATTCTGAGGTTTTTCTATGCTATATTGACATTTAGTTCTTAACATATGGTATCAGAGCTCAAGGTCTTGGGGTTTCGCTGCTACATCTGAGACACCTTGGCATTTTCACTATAACTTTTTTTCTATGATGTTTCAGAAGGAACCATTTAAATGATATTTAGTAGATGGATCAAGGTACATTGGGTTACAATTTCCACTCCTGATACCTTATACTTTAGGAGATACAACCTGTGTAATATAAGGTTTTGGAATCATCCTGAATTGAGTCATCGCGGAATTTTCGCTATAAAAACGTTTCTGTAAAGTTTCATACCCTATAATATGGAGAATATTCACAAAAATTATTAAATTATCTGTGATAAAAATTTCATCTTCTGGATCATCTTACATTTGTAGATACACCATGTGGAAGATAGGGTATTTGAATAGTCCTATTGACTAGTCTCAAGCACGTGTTCCAGGTAAAAAAATCATAAATTATTCCTAGAGTATCCAAATTGAGTGAGACAAGTTGAATTGGATAGTGGACAGTCTGTAGTATTTCTGGTACAAGTTTCATAATTTTGTATCAATTATTTTGTGCGGGGCATGCTATACAAGTGATATCTCCTGGAAAGGAAAACAATCAGCAAGTTGTAGGGAAGTTACCATAAATTCCACTTGGCACATCCAATTTTGATTAGACCCGTGGCATTGGAGAGAAGAAATATCATAAAACTACAAAAAAGAAAATTTCATACCCAGAAAGGCCAAAATTTTGGAAATACAATAAAAGAAAGATTGTCTAGCAGAACCGCCTCAAAATCAAGGTTTAAAGTGATACTTGGCCAACATGCCACCAAAAAAGGGAACTTATACACAAAATAAGCCTCCAGGCAGTCCTACTTGGACTCTTGATGAAAGTGAAGAAATGCGTAGGGACATAAATTATTTACAAAAGAAGAAAATAAAAAATATGAACTACAAGAGATGATGGATTCAATGGAAGCTAAGTTGGAGGCAATAAATACTAATATGGATGGTTTAAAATGGGAGGATCATGTGTGACATGTTGACAAGGTGCTACAACTACCAAAGGAGAAACAACTATATGCCAAACCATCCAAATGTTTTTTTGGAGTGAAGGAGGTAGAGTATTTGGGTCATATTGTATCTCATGAGGGTGTCAAGGTAGACCCTAACAAGATTAAGGCCATGATAGACTGGTCGATTCCCAAAACATTGAAGAATATTAGGGGATTTTTGGGATTGACAAGTTACTACCACAAGTTTGTTCGGAACTATGGAAGAATAGAAGAACCTTTAACGACACTAATTAAGAAGGATGCATTTTCATGGACTCAAGAGGCAACTAAATATTTTGAAATGGGTAACCAAGATATTTAGGTTATGATTTTGAAATCGTCTATAAAAAAGGGAAGCAAAATGTTGTGGTATATGCACTCTCAAGAAAGGATGAATATGTTGAGGCCTTTCTCTATGCTATCTCGATCATCCAACCCGATTGGATAATAGAAGCAAGGGATGAATGGAAGAATGATGAAAACGTGTGGACTCTCATTCAAAGGTTACAGCAGGATTCCAGTGCATCAGATACATTTACATGGAAAAATGATTCACTATGGTACAAAGATCGCTTATATTTATGAAAAAACTCCCAACTCAAACAAAAGGTACTACTGGAATTACACACTTCTCCAGTAGGAGGGCACTCAGGATTTTTGAAAACCTAACATAGGGTCAAGAAGGAATTTTTTGGGATGGCCTTAAAACTAATGTTCAAAGGTTTGTGGTAGAGTGTTTGGTTTTCCAACAAAATAAGGTGGAAACAATTAAGACCCCATGTCTTTTACAACCATTAGCCATCCCAAGTCAGCGTTGGGAGGAGTTTTCCATGGATTTCATCACAGGGTTACCAAAGTCTAAAGGAAAGAGTGTCATCATGGTGATTGTTGACAGAATGACCAAGTACGCACACTTTTGTGCACTCTCTTATCCCTTCAAATCCAGTACAATTTCCACCGCATTCATGGAGACAATTCAAAAGATACATGGCAGGCCAAAGATTATTGTAAGTGACAGAGATCCCATCTTCACTGTTTATTTTTGGACATAATTATTTTCTTTTTTGGGTACCCAATTGGATCATAGCTCATCCTATCATCCTCAATATGATGGACAAACCGAGATAGTGAAAAAATGTCTGGAAGGCTACCTTTGTTTCTTTGTCTCTGATAAACAAACACAATGGTTCAAATGGTTACCCTTGGCAGAATGGCGGTATACCACTTCCTTTCATACTGCAACAAAAATGACACCATTTATGGCACTCTATGGATACCACCCTCCTTCCATCACTTCTTCTCTAAAATAAAAATCTAATGTTCAAGCAGTGGAACATCACATCGAGCATCAACAACAAGTTCTCCAAATCTTAAAGGACAACCTGACCATGGCACAAAATCGCATGAAACAACAAGCATATCAACATCGTAGTGAAAGAAGTTTTGAAGTAGGGGATTGGGTGTTTTTAAGACTACAACCATACAAACATATGTCCCTCAAGCAAGCCAAGAAGGATAATAAATTATCACCAAAGTACTCTGGCCCTTATAAGGTGTTGCAAAATATTGGTACTATGGCATGCAAATTGGAGTTACCTGCATCTTCACGAGTACACCCAGTTTTCCATGTTTTATGATTAAAGAAGGTTATAGGTGACAAGATCCCAGTTCAAACTATATTGCCAGAACTTGACGAGGAATGAAAAATCATATTGGAGCATGAAGCCATCACTAACACAAGAATTTTCCAGCTGAGGAATAGATCCATTTTAGAGTATCTCATTAAATGGAGGAAACTATCGGTTGAATATTCCACTTGGGAAGATGAACCTTTTATACAGAAGAATCCAGAGTTACTCAAGCATTGCAGACAACACTTGTCTCAAGGAGAGGGGCGTGTTAAGCCCTAAATAGTGGCTCATTACCCCTTAATTGGAGCATATTACATTAGTAATGTTATTTTGCTTATGTCGGCTTGAGTCCATTAGTTGTAATTGTACCTCCTAGTCTCCTATATGTACCAAGGAGACATTTTCATTTGGAATCATCTTGTATTTGGACATTTATGTGGGGTATAAGGAGGTTTCCCCCTCAAAGAGGCTTATTACCTGAAATTTTTTCTTTTTCAAGGCATTGAGTACTTATTCTGAGGTTTTTCTATGCTATATTAATATTTGGTTCTTAACAATTTCTCTGATTGGTTGAAGGAAGTCTCAACATGCAATCCACCGAGATGGATTCCCATGGACTGTAGAGAGTAGGTAGAGGGGTGTACATGCCTTGCTTCTTAGTGGTTGGTTTGTCAATGGCACAAGAAGTGCAAGACTTGATATAATTGTTGATGTCCTGACACAGTTTCAGCCAACAAAAATGACTCTGTAGTACTGCCATGATATTTTCCATACCAAAATTTCCTGCCATCCAACTATATTGAGCTTTCCAAATCCACTTTACATCCTCACTTGAAGGAACACAGAGGTGGCCTAGATGGCATAACAGTCCATCTTGAAGATGAAAGTCAGTGACAACCACACATGTTCCAAATAACTGGTATGTGGTAGTGAAGTTAATATCACTCTTGTAGACTTGGGGCCACTAAGATGCCTCATGGACATAGGAGTGGAGCACCATGGTTAATGCTACAACTGGAGGTCATTGAGGAAGTCAATGACACAATTGGTTATCCATGTCTTATATTTGATGTTGAGATGGATTTATTGATCCAAATTTATAAGAGAAATGACAGGAAACCATATATTTATAATATCAACACAGAGACATAGTGAACAATAACAAAGATACAATAAAACTTGAATTCTATTAAATAATAAATCTGCTAAAAATTGTAAAATGCAGACTGAAAACAAGCTTGCTAGAATGGTGGCATCTTATCTCCGAGAAGAGATGTGACGACTATTCTCATTATTAAGAAGATGAGTAAAATGAGGCTTTGAAGGAATTTTTACAATAAACATGAATTTCAAAACCCTATACATCCAAAAAACTAACCCTAGGAAATGAAGTGTCAAAAGTCATGTGGGGCAAGTTAGTACATCAACTTCTCAGGGTCGTAACTTTTGCATACGATCTTCATTTAGGGATCGTGATATCTAATTGGAAAGGTATTGACAAGGAGATTAATTTAGGGGGCTCAATCAAACCCTTCAAATATCATTGAGGTGCCTGATCATGAAATACATCATTTGGCCCCGGAAGTTTGGGAACCAAAAAAAATTAAAAAATAGTAAGTTTCCAAAAAACGGTTTTGAGCAAGTTGGAAAAGGTGGTTGGCCATAGATATCCTCTTGGATAAATCCTCCCCCCTTAGGAAACAATATCCTACATTTCATTGAGTCCCCCCATCAGATGAGGAAATTTTTGTTGAATTTGGCCATGACTGAGCCACTTGCCTTGTTGCAGGAGCTGCCCTTCTTTGACAACCCAATAAAGTTGGATCCTCAGCTGGAGAGTGCCCTTGACTTGTATGTCCACGATTTGTGTTGAGTCTCAGAATTGTCGCATTTCCATCCTATTTTCCTTTCACCATTCTTCACATTTATCCATATTCTACGACTCCATAAACCATTCATTTATACCATTTTCATAATTAAATATGGGTTTAGCCTTATTATTTTCCAAATCATTTATTTCAGTATTAAAAGAGAATTTGTGATTAAATAATAGAAAATTGACATATTTTTCATATATATCTCAAAGATTTGTGTGAGATTTTTAATGTAGGGATATTTGAAGCTTTCAACCAAGGAGTATTCAAAAGTTTCTCGAATGTTTTCTCCATCTTTTCACAATTTGAAGGAGATAATTCAAGCTAATTTCGAGGAGGAATATCATGAGAGAATTTGTGTAATTATAGCAAATTGGTTGAGAGAAAAGTGGAGAGGATTTGAAGGGATAATTATTTTGTAATTATAGCAAATTGGTTGAGAGAAAAGTGGAGAGGATAAGTAATTTGTAAATATAGCAAATTTGTTGAGAGAAAAGTGGAATTGTAATTATGAGTTGCTTATCTTCTTTTCAAAGAAATCATGTATAAATAAGTGGGCTCTCTCCTCATTTTAAAGGAGGAGAGGAGAAGCGAAAGAGAGAAAGTAAAGAACATAGTTAGTCTTTGCTCTTGAGATAATGAGTTAGTCATGGATTTCATCATGTTGTAATAGAGTTGATGTTTTAGATCAATTTCTCCATAATAGATTTGTTATTTTGAGTTGTTAATATAGATTTTATGTGAGCTCACATATGTTTGTCATTTGTTATTTGTTATTTATGTTATAGATGATCTTTCATTTGTATAATCTCATGCTTTCTCAATCGGGTTCAATTTATGCAATTTCACACTTTCATTTATGTCATGCAAGTCGAATTCATGCTTTCTCAATAAGGTGTAATTTATGCAATTTCATGCTTTCATTTCTTTTATGCAATTTCATGCTTTCATTTATTTTATGCAATTCAATTTCAATCGTGTGTTTCTTTTTCATTAGATTAGGTTAGCTTGCTTTCATCCTACATATATTGTTCTTGCACCTGGAAGCTTACGAGCCCTGGATTGACAATTTTATGTTGAATTCATTAGCATATAAATCGCTCAACAATCTGATCAGTGAATTCTTATTCCATGTAGTCATGGTTGAGCTTCGTTGGTGTCAATTTTTCTACTATCTCCAAGGTGTCCAATAATGGTGGAAAATAAGGTCGAAGGAGGTAGACATTGAACACTGTGTGAAATACAAGGAAGGGAGGAAGGTTGAGCTCAAAATCATTGTCACCCATAGCCTTGGTGATGGTGTAAGGTCCATAACATAGTGGACAAAGCTTCTAATGAGGCCCTATAAGGTGTTATTTCTACAAGTGCAACCAAACTTTGTCTCCCACCTGAAACTGGTGTGGCACCCAATGATGATCATGGAACTTCTTGTACTTGTCATTGGACTTCTGTAAAATATCTTGAACTTGTTGGTGGATATGTTGGAACTGCTCAATGAACTTGGTGGCTTTATCAGCTCTAGTTGGAGCATGCGATGAGTCATCCTGGGGGGTCGCAAGGGAGAGTGCAACATCCATGGGACCCAATGGTTGAAATCCCAACCCCACCTGAAAGGGGTTTTGGTCGATTGAACTATGTATGGCTCTATTGTAGTTGTGTTGAACATAGGGAAGACTCTCATTCTAGGTGCGAGGATTCCTGGAATTGTACATGTGTAAGATGTGCATGGTCATCTGATTGACAACCTCAGTTTGGCCATCTTTCTAGAGGTGGAAGGCAATGGACTTGGTGAGCTTGGAGTCCAGAAGTGACCAAAGGATCGACCAGAATGTGTTGAGGAACTGATTTTATTGATCTGATATAATGGTTTGCGAGATCCCAAAGTGTACCCACACTCGTTCAAACGAAAGCTTGGAATTGGCCTTCGTTGTGCTGCTCTTCTGCAGAAAGACAAAATTTCCATCTTGGAAAAGCGATCAATAACTACAAAAGCATAGTCATTTCCCCGCTTGGTGGATGGAAGGCCTGACATGTAGTCCATTCAGATGGATTCCCGAGGCCCATCAGGAGTAGGCAGAGGAGTGTACATGCCTTGTTTATTAGTGGTTGGTTTGGAAATAGTGAGGGAAGTGCAGAACTAGATATACTTGTTGACATCCTATCGAAGTTTCAGCCAGTAGAAATGTCGTTACAACACTGCCATTGTCTTTTCCACGCCGAAGTGTCCTGCCACCCGACTGTAGTGGGATTCCCAAATCAGCTTCTCTCACTCACTTGATGGAATGTAGAGATGGCCTAGATGTCACATCAATCCATCTTGAAGATGGAAATTAGTGAAATTTTTGTTTGCGGACAACATCTAGTAGGTGTTGGCGAAGTTAGGATCTATCTCATAGAGGTGGGGCCATCCAGAGGTCTCGTGGCCACAAGAATCTAGCACTGTGGTGAGTGTCATGACTAGAGGTCGATTAAGGAAATCAATGAATCGGTTGGTACCTCCTCTTTTATACTTGATGTTGAGGTGGAACTTCTGCAAATATGTGGACCACTTCTGATGGCGGTCATTCTGCAATTTTCCTTTTGTCTGCATGAACTGCAACAGCTTATGATCAGTGTGGATTATTATCTCCTTCCAAATAATGTAATGCCTCCACTGGCAGTAGGATTGCACAATGGATTACATTTCTTTGTTTTAAGTAGGGTACTTAAGGACGACATCTGATAGTGTCTCACTATGACAGGCCATGGGGTGGTCATTCTGAGTGATGACCGTGCCCACAACATAGTCTAAAGCATTTGTCTCGATCTCAAAGGGTTGTTGTAGGCCAGGTAATGAAAGCACCAGGTATAATAACAAGCGCTACTTCATATCATCAAATGCTTTCTGTTGGGATAGGATTCACACAAATTTTTCCTTACCACCACCCCTGGTTATTTGGCTGAGGGCCCATGCAATATGGGAGAATCCTAACACGAACCTGTGATAGAAATTGGCAAGACCTAAGAAGATTTGAAGCTCAGTGAGCATGGTTGGGGTTGGCCAGTCAAAGATGACTTGGATCTTGGCTAGATCAACATGCACATCAAAAATGTAGCCTAGGTAATGGACCATGTCCATGCTGAAGGAGCATTTTTTCAAGTTGGCATATAGCTTGTGCTGTCACAAAGTGTGCAAAACCTGTTGAATATGTTGCAAGTGTTCTGCCCAAGTCTTATTGTATATGAGGATTTCATCTAGATACACCACCAAAAAAGAATTAATGAAAGGATGAAAGATATCGTCCATCATCCTCATGAAAGTTGTTGGGGAATTTGTTAAACCGAAGGGCATGACCAACCATTTAAAAATACCTTCTTTTGAATTGAAGGTAGTTTTCCATACATATGTCTATTCTATTGGGACATGATGGTATCCATACTTCAAATCAACCTTACTGAAGTATTTCCCCCCCTTGATTTGATCAAGGAGATCATCGATTCAGGGAATCATGTACTAGTTCTTGAGTGTGATTTTATTTAGGGCCTGATAATCAATGTAGAGTTGTCAAGTCCCATCTTTCTTTTGCACCAGCATGATTGGGCTTCCATAATGTGATGAGATGGGTCAGATTTTCACCTTGTGGAGAAGTTATTATATTTGATGCTTGATCTCCTCATTTTATAGCAAAGAACAGAGATAGATTGTCCCATTGGGTAGCGGTGCGTTGGGACTCAGATCAATGGGATGTTTGACCTAACAGTGCATAGGTACCCCAGTAGGTAATGAGAATATGTCTTTGTATTCTTCCATGGCCTTATCCGCTTTCTTCTATTGCGTTGAGAGGTCGTTCGTGGAGGTCATCACTGTGGCTGCCACCTTTCTCTCACTCTGAGAGCGAATCATGAAGAAGACAAACTTCCTGGTCTGATAAATGACCTTCCTGCATTTCTTGGAAGAGATCAAGGAAATAGCACTAGGTGGGACTACCTCAGGTATCCTATAAAATTTCATGTTCAAGGTAATAATAACATTGCGAAGCCTAGACTCGTATACAACATGGAGTTTCCATAAATAAGGTTGTCCAAAAATAACATCACAAAATTTAAGGAGAGAAACATCACACAATACCTCATCTTTGAATGGCTTGATATCATACAACAGGTGACACCGTTGGCTGACGCGAAGATCACTTCCTTGATGGAGCCATCAGATGGTGTAGGGTTGTGGGTGCGACATTGTCAACATGGCTAGTTGCTTGATGACCAATGCTAATTTGAGGTTATTCTGGCTACCGCTATCAATGATGAAGTGTAGTGGAGTGACTTTCACCCACATCTATGAATGAAATAGGCTCTTTCATTCCTCTTGCTCATCAGGTTCGTCGGGATGGATCTTGGGGGTAGAAATAGTGGTGCTAGGTTCCATGTCAATGAGTTGTCTCCCCTTTTCCAGTTCTAACTCAGATTCGGAACCCCCATCTAATTCATAGGATTTTACCTCAGTCACTAATGAATTTTTTGAGCGACAATCAACAATGTTATACCAGGGGATCTTATGGAAGTCACACCACTTCCCTGTATCTTTCTTTGTCTTCCCATTGTCCTTATTTGATTGAAACTTGGACTGGTTGTCTCAAGGTTTCCCATATTTTCTTTGTCCTTTGCTCTGTGGATTGGGGCTTCCCTTGCCCTGCTTCTGCTATGAGGAATTCCCAAACCAAACTGTTGCATATTTTGATTAAGCTTTTGCTCGATTTTGATGACATATCGATATGCCTCACCCAAGGATGAGATGTAAAAAATCTCCATTTCCATCTGGATGTATCTACGAGGATCACTGCATTACTTGAGCACCAGATGTCGATCAAAATATTTTATACCCAACTTGGTGTGCAAGGTATGGAAGACAATGGTGAACTCTGGCACTGTTTGGTCTATTTCCTGCCGCAGTGTGGTCCAACTTGTATACAAGTCATCATAACTCCTAACATGGTAGTATTGTTCCTTAGTAGAATCTCTGAAGGAACCCCAAGTGGGTGAAAATGTAAATAATGTGGGTCCTTTTACTTCCTTTTTCTCACATAAAGTCTCCCACCAATCTTTGACATGGGGGACGACCTTGAGGAGCACAAATGTAATATTTTCCTTATTGGAAAAGTTATGGACAGAAAAGTCCCTTTCTATAAGGTTTAACAAGTTATCTACGACATCCGAATCTATTTGACCTTAAAATATAGGAATATAAAAATTGATATGTACCTTGAAGGGGGGGGCGCCTCTACTTGAGGTGGATGTGTCGCTTGTCGGCAGACATCGAAGGATTTGTGCAAAGTTGTCCATATCTCATTCATTTTTCTCTCAAGGGCTTCCTTGAGAAACATTTTGAAAGGATCTCATATCCCGTCGTCTTTATTTTTCCCCTCCATGGATGACTTCTTTGGCATCTGAGAGCAGTTTTCCTCAAGAGAAACAAGCTCGAGACACAACACTCTATACCCTAACCATGTTGGGCACATGTATTAAAATACGACAAGGAGAAGACTGCTCTGATACCACTGATCTGGATTTATGAGTGGAACGAAATGAAACCATAGATTTATAATATTAACATGGAGACACAGTGAAAAATAAAAAAGATACAATAAAACTTGACTTCTATTAAATAAGAAATCTGCTGAAAACTGTAAAATGCAGACTGAAACCAAGCTTGCTAGAATGGTGGCAACTTATCTTTGAGAAGAGATGTGATGGCTATGCTCAGTCGCAAGAAGATTGTTGAAATTACTAATACAACTGAGAGGGGGGGCAGGTGAATCAGTTGTCTTTGAGCTTAAACAATCTTAACTCTATTAAAATATTCTTAATCTTTCTTCAAGTTATCATCAACATTATACAACATATGAACAGTAAAAGTAAAAAGCATCAGTCACACATAAGGTATACACAGAGACAGATTTTCACGAGGAAACCCATAAAGGGAGAAAACCTCTTCTTCTTTGAAATGATAGGTAGTCTTTTAGGTTCTGTACATCATCTCTAATTGAGCACCAACTCAATGTGAGGCGGCTACCTCTGTTTTACAAGCTGCAACTTGTTTGAGAGCACCAACTCTCTGGTTTCTCTAGCACCCACTAGAAGGAAGCACCAACTCCCTGAATATTCCAGCATCAACTAGATGGAAGCACCAACTTCCTGAATGTTCCAGCACCAAATGGACGGATGCACCAACTTCCAGTTACACAGGCTCCAACCTGTATAACAGAGAACACTTGTTCTCCCTTGCACCACCCTGCCACCCTGATTTCTCTGGCTACAACCAGATGGAAGCTACAACTCCCTGTGTTCAAGCACCCACTTGAACTTTCAAGGACAACAATCCTCCCTAGCACCTCCCAACCTCCCTAGACTATGAATGGCTAAATAAATAGTCAACTTTACAGATAAATCAGTTCTTACCAATCTTTCTTTGTTATATAAATCTGGTCTTCTACACACTATTATGTTTCTCTTCTCTTCCTCTGTCTGTTTAGCCGGTATGCTCTGCATCAACTCGTTCTCTCATTCTGCTCTTCTTCAACTTGTTCTGTCATTCTGCTCTGCTTTTTCTCTTTTTGACATTCTTCTCTGCTTCTGCTCTTTCTGTCATTCTGCTCTGCTTTTACTCTTTCTGTCGTTCTGCTCTGCTTCTGCTTTGCGTTTCATCTCACTCTGCACATTTTCTAAGTCTCATGCTACGCATCCTCTCATTTTCCCTTTCTTACCGTTTCATTCAGTTTTCATCCGGAACATCCAACCATACACAGTCTGTCTCATTTTATTTTATACACAACTACACGACAGTTCAACTTCCCAACTCCTTAGGCAAAATAAAGACAACTGTCCGAGAAACTGAAACACCAACTGAAACGCTAATTGATTTGGAATCATGAGTCTATTTCACTAACAGATTCGTAACTGAGGGGTTAACTGTGAGAGAGAACAATAACCTTTCGATCATATTCCCATTTATCCGCACCGTTGGATGAACTTTATTAATCTTGCCTTTAAATCGGGTTTTGGCATTTCGACATTCCTGATGTTCAATGTTCTTGTCACTTACAAATACCGATCCATGAAATTCCGTAAAGAAGTCGAATCAACGATCCAGATCATATCTTGATCTGACGGTTCAGATTACATTGCGATTCCTGGTGTCAATAATCTTTGACATGTCCAACTCTCGATCCCCGAAACTCCGACAAGGGCTGGAATCAATGGTCCAGATTCAACCTTAATCTGACGGCTTAGATTACATCACGATTTCACATATCGCGATATCGGGATTTGTGATGTCAATAATATTTGACATGTTCAACTCTCGATCCCTGAAACTCCGACAAATACTGGAATCAACGGTCCAGATTCAACCTTAATCTGACGGCTCAGATTACATCGTGATTTCACATATCGTGCTATCGGGATTCCTGATGTCAATAATCTTTGACATGTCCAACTCTTGATCCCCGAAACTCCAACATGGTGTAAGTCTGTTGATGTCACATGTGTTAAATAACTACCATGTGTCACCCTGATTCGTGACTTACATGTTCTTGGCATGTTGAATCAGTCTGACACTTATCATTACCTGGTTGTGCCACGTGTTCCTAGATGACGTGGTTTGTTGACGTGAGTCGAATCGATGGTTTAGATGTGATCTTGATTTGACGGCTCAGATTACGTTGGGATTTTGCATATCGAGAAATCGGGATTCCTGTTGCATTGTTTCTTTGACATTTCCAACACGCGATCCTCGAAACTCCGATAGGGAGTCGGATCAACGGTTCAGATGTGATCTTGATTTGACGGCTCAGATTACGTCGAGATTTTGCATATCGAGAAATCGGGATTCCTGTTGCATTGTTTCTTTGACATATCCAACACGCGATCCTCGAAAATCTGATAGGGAGTCGGATCAACGGTCCACATAACCCCTGAGATGGACGGTCCTCCTGTTTTCGAGATTTTTGAGCCCTCTACTCCTTGCACTTTTAAAGATCGTGCAGGTTTTCCTCAATCCAACGGTGGTCGGACCCTGTGCTCAGATCTAACGCCTGAGATCTATCCTCCTCTTCAGCGCGCTCTTCTTGTCTTTATTCAGATCTGACGACCCTCATGCTATCGAGAATTTTGGATGGGATCCAACGATCATAAATGCTTCTTGGGCCTTCGATCATTTTGTCAATGTTGCGTTGCCTTCGATCATTCGATCTTCCTGGACTTATCTTCTATTTTCCTGTTGATCATCCCTGTTGTACTCAAGCCATCATTACTTCTGTACTTTCCATCAATGACAAGCATTCGTTGTCTGTTAAATATTTTCCATTCACTGTCTGTTAAATATTTGCCAACAATCTCCCCCTTTGGCATTGATGGCAATACAAGCACCCACATGCATTCGAATCTCTTCTCCCGAACTCTTTTCTCCCCCTTTGACATCAATGTCAAAGAAGAAACATTCTTCCCCCGATTTGTTGCAAAACATACTCCCCCTGTCGACTATAAGCATCTTGGAAATACACCAGATATTCAATAAGTACTCCCCTTGACCAGGTGAACAGATTAGACACAAGAGATTATAACCCCCAACTTTTGACGAAGGTATCCAAAAGGGGTCACTGCTAATGGTTTAGTAAATATATCAACAATCTGTTCTATAGAAGGTATATAATTCAGTTGAACAATTCTGTTTGTAACTTATTCTCTGAGAAAATGGTACTTGATTGGAATATGCTTAGTCTTGGAATGAAGAACAGGATTCTTGGAAACACTAATGGCACTTGTGTTATCACAATGAATTGGAATTGGATCAATGTAATTTACCTTTAGATCTGCAAGAGTTTGTATCATCCATAAAATTTGTGTCCAGCAAGTAGCAGCAGCAATGTATTCTACCTCTGTAGTGGATAATGAGATGGATCCTTTCTTTTTACTAAGCCATGCAATTAATGAGTCACCCAGAAAAAATTCTCCTCCACTGGTGGTTTTTCTCTCATCAACACAGTTTGCCCAGTCTGCATCTGAATAAGCAGTTAATTGGAAATTCTGATTTCTAGAATACCACAAACCATAAGTCATTGTTCCCTTCAAGTATTTAAATATCCTTTTGACAGCTACCAAATGACTTTGTTTAGGAGCAGACTGAAAACGACCTACCATTCCAACAACTTGCATTATATCAGGACAGGATGTTGTGATGTACAGAAGACTGCCTATCATAGAGCGATATGTTCTTTGATCAACATCAGGTGAGATATCATCTTTACTCAGCTTGCAACCAACCACCATAGGTGTGCGAACTGTAGAAGAATCTTCCATATGAAATTTCTTCAACATCTCTTTCAAATATTTTTCTTGAGAAATAAAAATTCCTGCAGAGCTTTGTTTTACTTGTAAGCCAAGAAAATATGACAGTTCTCCTATCATGGACATTTCAAATTATGTTTGCATAGAATTAGCAAA
>ML800466.1:154095-179968 GCA_009831015.1 Picea engelmannii | reverse complement strand
AAATCAACCGTGAGCCGTTGATTGCTGCGCCATGATCTAAGCTTTTGAAAAGTGAACGAGACATAGGTGGGGGCGGAAAAGTCATATGTGGGGAAAAACTTAGGATAAGGGTATTTTTATGGGTTTTATTTCGATATTTCTCATATACACCACCAAGGGGGATATCAATTCAATTGTATTTAGGCATTGGAGTCATAGGGTGGAATCTTTATCGTTTTGGCTTCACTTGGGCAAAGGAGACAAGGAAATTAACCTACGTCCTAACCTACTGTCACAAGGCAATTGACCCAGATTAAACAGTTGAGTCAAGACTTTATTCTCTCCAGGGGCTACCTGATCAGGATTAGATGGTCTGATCAGATGTATTCACTAGTTCTAACCTAGGGGTTATCTGATCAGGATTAGATGGTCTGATCAGATGTATTCACTAATTCTAACCTAGGGGCTATCTGATCAGGATTAGATGGTCTGATCAGATGTATTCGCTAATCTATCAACATTGAAAGTTTAAAAGAACTTGGTCATGCTTGAAAGGTATGACCAAGTTGCTATTATTGCTTGGGGCCTTTGCTTCAATTCTTTTCTTCCCTCTTTTCTCTTTTTCTTTTTCATTTTCTTTTTCACAAATTATTTGAAGAATGCAATATCACTTGTGAACCAGATTACCAGATGCAGATAATATCCAAGTCATAAGATGATTCCCATAAATTATGGGGTGATAACAGAGAGTACTAGAGTTGAGCATAAGGAATTTTTTAGGTCATCGAACACTTGTTGTTGTGACTTTCCTAGCATAAAAATTTCCTTACCACCACCCTTGGTCACTTTCTTGAGGGTGTTATAACCCTAAATTTCACCTGACATGCATGCCTGGCATCAGGCCAGCTAAATTTCTATCTTTGCCAAGCCATCACTGAACAAGCTCTTCTAAAAATCATTGTTTTGAAGGTATACACGCCCTGCACCACTACTACCCACGTAGACACGCCTGCTGACCCACTACAGACCGCGTACACTCACAGAATATCGCAAAAAATGAAAATTTCATAGGATACTAGTTTCTGGGCCGCTACTTAACCATTTGACTTCCCATAGCTAGTCACCCCAACCATTACCATCCCCTTTGGCCTATAAAAGAAGGGGTTGGGGTCCTATTTCAACAAGAAGCAGGAGAGCATAGAAATTATGCCCATTTCCCCACTTTGCCCCATTTGTTTGCAGCCACATTGTGAGTTTGAGCCAGAATTCCCTTTTCCTGTATTGCAAGTCATTGCCATTTCCCTAGAGAGAACTAAAAAGGAGAAGGATACGTGGAAGCAGTTGGTGAATTGTGAAGAGGAGCCCAAGACCAAGCTCGAGGAGCACTTTCGGTCTCATATTGTAAGTGACTTTTGTGATATTAATATAAAGAAGTACTTTTTCCGTCCCACCAAATGACATCTTAAACTCATATGATTTGTTTACATTTCTTTTTTATGATGTCAAACCCACTAATCCATATGTAGATTTCATGATTTTAGTTTCTTTTTTTTCTTTTGGTGAATGCAGGTCAGCCTTGGGAGGAGACTTGCAGTCAGGAAACAAATAAGCACAAAGGGATCGACACCAGACGCGGATTTTAAGGTATGCCTATCAGATCCCTATACCTTGTCTTTTATATATGATTGTGGGGTAATGTCGGGATAGTTGATAAAAAGTAGGAGACTTTGGACGATTAGCTCTGCCTACATTTTAGAACCCTGGTGTAGTCCGTAGAGGGGTTTTCCCTCTATAGCAGAATTGGCGACCGTACTGGGGATGCCTCTAGGGTCTTTGGGGATATTTCTTTTAGGGTACTTTGAATCAGTTTATTCACTATTTTCTGAGTTTTTGTAAGCTTATGTGTCTTTAAGGGATTCTCATTTTCCATACTAGTACTCCCTGCCTGTGCTGGATTGTTGGTTTTCATTTTTTTGAGGAGTTACAGATGTGTATGCGGTCTGCAGTGGACCTGCACATGTGCATATGCGCCCTGCCCTTGAACAGCCTGCATACATACGCATGCTTTTGAAGTATCAATAGTGTGCCTATTGAGAAATTATTAAAAAAAAAAGAGGCAGTCATCCTCTTCCCAGGGGTTTTTTTGATTTAGTCCTAGTCTCTGTTATAGCAGTTAATAGCCTAGGTATGACTTCAACATAGATTTTGCTTATCAAAAGATTTCTTGTGTTTTCTTTCATAGGGTTTTTAGACAAGTTGGTGAGTCTGCCTTGATATGCCTGTTTGGTATTGTCAGTGACTCCCTGCGATCTACGATTGGGCCTGAATTCATTTTTTGGTGTTGAATTGTCGTCATTTTTCCCTTTTTTTCTTTAGAAGAAAAGAAAATAATTTGTTTTCAAATTTCTTGTTTTGAAGCATAAAAGAAAAAAAAGAAAAAAATATTTCCTTTCTTTGTTTGGTAAAGTACTTTAGGTTAGTTACTTCATTTACCGAGGAAAAATAAAGTTTTCTTAAGTTCTTTACTTTAATGCTTAGGACATTAATTAGCTCATAGTCGAGCGAAATCGTGTTTTAAGTTTTTCTTTTCAAAGATCTGAGAAAAGTAGTTACGAAAAGTTTGGTTAAAGAGTTTAAATTGGCAAATCTTTATTTGTGAAGAAATAAGTGCTTTTGTTTCCAGTATCATCTTATGCTCTACTCTTTTGTCCCTTAAGAAAAAAACATCACTAGTTTCATTTTCTTTCCTCTTGACTTAAGACAGCCACTAAAATTAATACTTTATTAAAAGTTATTAGACTTTGTGTTTGAAGGGTCCATCAATTTAGTCTAGGCTAGAGCCTTGATTTAGGATTGGAGAGGAAACTCTTCAAGGCTACAAAAACAAACATAAGAGTCTATTCTAGGGAGTGCTTGAAAGTCTAGTAACCATGAAATTTATTCGGGATCGCATTTTCGACGGAGCTTCGTTGGTCTTGAATATGTTCGAGGTCCTTAGTCGCCTTCCAGAACACTTTCTTTCAATACCCTTGGTAGGTTGGCTTGATACCCTGCTCATTGCGGTCCACCCGACTGTCGAATGTACCTGCCATGTGATTATTCGCACTCTAGCAACCTAGTTTCCTTTATCTTAGTGACTTACACAGGTGACTATGGGGGTATACTGCGGTACCTAGGGTAGACATCAAACCACACTTTGCAAAGTATACCCGGACAGTGCCTCGACATACGTGATGTATTTTTCGTGTTGGTAGGCCATTGGCCAACCCATTTTTTCCCTGTCACCTACTCTTCTTACCTCTTTCGACGGTCGTTCATTTTGACCACATGGAATCATCCCCTCTTTTCCCGTGTAGTTGGGGGGAAGACCGTGTGCATCGAGGTTGAAGTGGTCGATGCATCTCTCGACTACAATCTCTTGTTAGGAAGGATTTGGACCTACGCTATGTAAGCAGTGGTCGCGACAGTTTTCCAGGTCTTGTTGTTTCCACACGAGGGCCGGATCGTGTCCATTGATCAATTATCCTTCTCCTGCCCTAAACCATCATCGGGGGTATCCACGGTCCCGAAAATTGATAACCCTTAGCTCGACATCATCAACATAGGGGTTGGTTTGTGCCCACCTTTGATCGGTACTTTCAATTACCCGCCTCCGACCGACAATGTCCACTACATATCGGTTGTCCCCGACCAGCCTAAGGCTGAAATATTTCAAATCTCGTCGTTTCACATGACTTACTTTAACGATCCATGGAATATTCCTTCCCCATCAACTACCATGGAAGGGATAGGGCACCATGGCATAGCCATGCCTTTGTCCACAATAGAATTTGCGTACTTTATAGTCCAACAATATTTTGTCGACCCCGATCTGACTGCCGCATAGGAGTTAGATCCGGTTCTCGAGCCTACATGGGCTCAATGTTCCCTTGACGATATTAATTCTTTATACTTAGTATTTCCCTCAGACGAAGCGATTATTGAGGCAATGACTAGTCCGGACAGACCCTAGGATGATCTTCATCACAGATCTTACTTCCTCCCAGAGTTAAGAAGAATTGAAGCAGGTGAATTCACCCTGACTATGACTGGAGATAAGGCTTGTCCTATCAATCCTTTAGCTATGCATGTTGTTTATGCTGAAGGAAATAATCAACCGTTTCTCAAATGATACCTATTGATATCTCCAGAATCCATGGTGTCATGGAGAATATCTTCGTCGGAGCCGACTTCTCCCCCGAGGAGATTTGAATATACATAGATTTATTTGAAGAAATCCGCGACGTGTTTGCCTAGTATTACGAGGAAATGTCAGGAATAGATCCAAGAATCGTTGAACATGAAATCATGACATATCCTGATGCTAAGCTGGTCCAACAGAAGCTTCATCTAGTCAATCCTAGGAAAGCAACAGTTATTAAGGCTGAAGTAGAGAAACTACTCCAAGCTGGTTTCATCTACCCCATCCAATAAACTCAATGGGTGTCAAATCCCATTCCAGTCAACAAAAAATAGGGTACGATTCGCGTATGTACGGACTTCCGTGATTTGAACAAGACCTATCCAAAGGATAATTTCCCCACACCATTTATTGACCAGATAGTTGATGAATGTGCAGGTTGTGAATCCTTTTCTTTCATGGATGGTTTTTCGGGATACAATCAGATACAAATCAAGCCCGAAGACTAGCACAAAACTTCTTTCATTTGTCCATGGGGTACATTCGCTTATCAGAAGATGCCTTTTTGTATGAAAAATGTTGGAGCTACTTTTCAACGGGCCATGTATTTTCCTTTCCACGACCTCAAACACATAGTTGAGGCTTATCTTGATGATTTAGCATCACGATCTTGTAAGAAAACTGATCATCCAACACACCTCCAACTTATCTTTGAGCGATGTCGCTACTACCGGATCCGCTTGAATCCAAACAAATGCAATTTTTGCATCACATCAGGTCGTCTGCTAGGTTTCATAGTTTCGACAAAAGGGATCATGGTCGATCCTCTAAAGTTTGAGGTGATAGTTCAGTTTCCTCCCCCGTGCACAGTCCATCAGCTTCAGAGTCTACAGGGAAAAATGAACTTTTTACGACGTTTCATCGCAAACTATGCCGAGATCACAAAGGGTTTTATGCGTTTACTGAAGAAGCACATTCCTTTTCACTGGGAAGAAGCCACTCAGTGCTCTTTCGAAGCATTGAAATGCACCCTCACGTCTACCCCTCTTCTTCGTCCACCCAATAATAATAAAGATTTCTTATTGTACTTGGTCGTTGCAGAGTCGACCATCGGCATGGTCTTGGTTCAGGAGGATGATTTGCTCTCAGAATATGTGATTTATTACCTGAGCTAAGGCCTGGTTGGACCGAAACTCAATTATTCCCACATTGAAAAACTTGCGTTGGCAACAATTCATGATGTCCAATGGTTTTGTCATTACATATTGTTTTGCAAGACCACCATCATTGTCGTTGTGAATCTGTTTCAATACATGTTGACACGATGTGTGATCGGTGGAAAGATCAGTATATGGATAGTTATCCTCAAGAAATTCGACTTGGATTTTGTCTCGGTGAAATCAAAAAAGTCGTTGGTCTTCGCGGAACTCATTTCAGAACTTTGAGTCGAATCAGGTGATGTTATACCCGAAGAGTCGCCTATCAAAGGAGACGTGTTTCTGATTGCGTCTTCAGACCCCTGGTACAGAGATATACTAGTCTATCTCCAGACTTTGAAGTGGCCTACCTCTGCTTCTCGTGATGAGTGTCATCATATATGCCATTAGGACAAGAACTATCTCATACTCGCGGACACTCTGTATCGTCGAGGCGTAGATTGCATCTTTCGTTGGTGTCTCATTCATGAAGAAGCGGAAATCGTGCTTAACGATTGCCACACTGGAGCATGTGGCGGTCACTTGTCTGGGTTGGAAACAACCCAAAATATTCTATGAGTCGGTTACTTTTGGCTGACATTAATCAAAGATTGTGTTGAATCGATCAAGAAATGCCACCCGTCTCAGATCTTCTCTCGGAAGATGAGGACACACCCCACTCCCATGTTCCCCATTATCACAGTTGGTCCCTTCACCAAGTAGGGGATTGATTACACTACATGCAACCCTCCTTCCGCAAGGGGGCACCGTTACATCATCGTAGTAGTAGACTACCTCACGAAGTGGGTCGAAGCTATGCCAACATTTAAAGATGATGGAAATACATCGGCTCTCTTTTTGTTTAACCAGATAATAGCAAGGTTCGGCGTCCCGCGAGAGATTGTCATTGACCATGGCAGTCACTTTTAGAAAAAAATGATGTCCAAGTTAACATCAAAACTTGGGTTGAGGCAAGAACATTCATCACCCTACTACCCACATGTAACGCACCCACTATCATAAATCAAAATTTTTGGGTTAATGTCTCACAAAGGAGAAATCTCCAGAGACTTGCATTAGCGAAATGCCAATCCCCGGTTCAATATCAGGATTCGAGGTTTCGGACCTTCCGCTGTCGAGAGTCCCTGTCCTCTCGAATCCCCGATCACCGATGGGACAAATATTCCGATGCGCCCCTTTTTTTTTTCACCAGCCTCTTCCAGCGTGCTACTGGTCCACGTGTCCTACGCTCATATGACCACCGTCATATGCTTCTATTGGGGTTTCTTCTATCGGGGTTTTGACACCCACGATGTTTTGACAACTTAAATCACCGAGCTCTGATCCCCAAATCGCTCCTTTATTTACTCAGCCCCACTTGGCTAAGCCTTTGGCCCACACAACCGGCTCCTATATGACCATAGCAACAACTTCTCATCGGGGTTTCGGGTTTGCGGTGCCGAGGTACATATGTACCCAGAATTCCCGATCCTCCGATCCCCGATGTGCTTCAGCCCTCTAAGCTAAGCCCTGGCCAATGTGACCACTGATTTTCGGGACCGTAGTCCTACCTCTCGTCGGGGCCACGGGGTTTCCAATGTTGTAAAACACTTACCCCTAAGTTTCCTGATCTCTCAAACATCGATTCTCCTTCAAGCCGACAACTGGCTCCCACTACAGCTCTTCCCTCAACTTCCTCTATTCGGACCATTGTTCCCCACTGATCGGGGTTTCGCGGATCACAATTCCAAAGTGCATAGTTCACTTGTCACCGGGATCCCCGATATCCCGATGAACTCCAAACGCGGATAAATTGACTCCTTGTCGGGATTTTCTCCGATGGAGCGGATCTCTACCACATGTCCTCTAAATTTAACGGTCTCGATTTCCTCCGGGGCTCGGGACTTGAAAATCCTTGAGTTCCTTGTCCTCAGGAACTCCGATATGCCGATTTCTGACTCTTCCCGGAGGTCTGAAACCTGTCCTCCACTAAAACCCTATTACAGTGGGGCCGTCGCGTTTCGGAGTTTCATGAATTCTCTGTCATTAATTCTCTCGTCACTGAGAGCCCCGATATACCGATCCCCAATGCACGTGAGAACTTATTCTTCCACGTCACCACCTTCCCGTCGCTATATAGGATATCGCGAAATCTCGATTTTCGTTGCAACAATTCCTTTGTCTTTGGAAACTCCGAAATTATGAATCCTGACTCCTAGGGATCCTATGACACGTGTCCCTATAGACGGACGGTTTAAAACTCCCGTTGGGATGTCGCGGATCATGATTTCAACATGCGAGAGTTATATGTCTTCGAAAACCAGGATTCTCCGATTCACGACTACCTCGGATCTTTCGACACGTGTCCCTGCTGATGGACGGTTCTGAGCTTATCGGGATTTCATGGATCGCAAATCTCGATGCAATGATCTCTTCACTCCGGGAATCCCCGATGGCTAAATCCCGACCCCTGTCCTGAAGTCTGACGCATGTCTTGCCGAGATCAACGTCTAGGATCCCTTCTCGGGATTTCGTGACCTACAAGGTCTCGATTCTCTTGACCTTCAAACCCCGATGACTCTGATGTCCCGATGACTCTTCTGGGACTCCTCATTTGCAAACTAGGACTTAAACCCTGCGCAACTTTCCCGAGATCTAACGACTGACGGTATTTCGCAATCTTCCTCTGCGAATCCTGACGATCGATTTCTCCTCCTATCCACGAGGACATACCCTTCGCGTAACTTCCGCAGATCCGACGGCTGTTGGGATCTCTGCTCAGATCTAACGGCCCAGATCTATCTTCCTCTATGCACACTCCAGGGACTAGACTCCGAGTATCTTAACTCAATCCGATGGCTTGGATTGTCCCATCGTGTGCATCTTCCACCACTTCGTGGATGTGGGAAGATAATTGGTTCAAATGTTCTTTTGAGTCTTGGGGTCTACGATCTCGATTTCTCATTTCTCGTGATGATCTAATGGTCGTGAATGGCTATGGGTCCTCCAACGAAATCTCATCCATCGACTCGTTACATCTCACAATACTACTATCTCAAAACCTTAAGAGGGTCGTTCCTCCTCGTACAAGGTTAATAAGACCTGTGCGATCAAGTCCCTGTTCTGGGTTCTTGGTGAGCTTTTATAAGGAGGGAATCTCTGTGAAGGGATCCCTACCAGGGCATTTTCGGAAGAAGATAAGGGGAAAACAGCTTCCCGAGAATGACTGGGCATGATTAGATTCAGTTTATCAACATAAGTCATGCATGGCTTCCTCTATTACAAGCATATGCCCATTAACTATTAAGAAAACACCACACAGACATTCTTACACTAAAATCGTTCACAATTTCACAGTGCTGTGAGTATATGTATATCAGTATATGAAATTTCGAGATGTAATACATAAAATACTTATCAGAAATAACACCAGAAGTGGGTACAACTGCTAAGAGGGGTGCTCGTTTCCACGCAACCGTAGGTGTAGCGACTCCCGATAGATTTACCACTAGCCACCCCCGAGCTGAGACCACGAAGTTGTCAAGACTGCGTCTCTCCATCTGCCAGTGACCAGGAGCGAAGGTTGCAATCCCTCCTCTCTGCTATCACTCACTCTGCGTAAAAACACTGCGAGAGTTCCCCCTCGCGTCTCCCTGCTCAATCGCTTCTTCCATACGCCTTATCCTCTCGCGAGGTTGTGTGTGGAACGATTACCCACACGTTGGTTAGTCATGATGGCTCTACGGACCGGCGGTTCACCTCCCCATCCCTCATCAAGCCATCAACCTACCAGCCTGCAAGGCATTAAATTTCAGGGTCAGCTAGCCGCTTTTGGTTCTCTGGGCTAGTGGAGTCCAAATACGGTATTCATTCAGGGTGGAAGTTAACGCCACCTTTTCAGGAGCCTTCCACCGCCATCGTGGTCTCTTTTTTGCACATCCCCTCTCAGCAGTCCTGCAATAAATTCAAAATATTATTCACATTCATTGACCTCTTCCTGCAGGTCCATTTACACAACATATTCATATTCATGAGTTTGCCATAGTCCTTGGCCAGTCTAGTTATATTTACAAACTGGGGGAAACAGAGTGTTACACCACAAGGGAATGGTTAGGTGGAAGCTGTGAATAAATCCCTTAAGAATATTTTACAAAGAATGATCAATTTGGCCAGGTAAAATTGGAATTTGATGTTGTATTCGACATTATGGGCCTACCGAACATCTGTTAAGACTGCAACCGGTTTCTCACCTTTTCAACTCGTTTATGGGTTGGAAGCAGTCTTGCCTATAGAGTACCAGATCCCCTCTCTAAAGTTGGCAGTACAATTATTACCATACACTTCACCGCTTGAAGAGCATTTATTATATCTTGAGCAACTCGATGAGCAGCATCAGGATGCATCCTTGGCGAATGAGGCTCACAAACAAAAGTTCAAGTGTCAGTATGATCAGTCTGTCTGTCCTCAGATTTTCTCTTAAGGCAACCTTGTCCTAGTCTATGACCAAGATAAGGACCCCCTGGGGGTAGGCAAGTTCAAACCCATGTGGTTCAAACCTTTCATCATGAAGGAGGTTCTAAATAAGGGTGTGTATCATCTGGTGGACTTTGAGGGAAATGCTTTGGCAGATCCTAGAAATGGGCTCTACCTCAAGAAGTACTACGGATAGGTGGGTCACCTTGGGTGACTTCTTGTAACATATGTATAGTCTTATACATTTTATTTTTAGTTTTTGTCTTTTTGGTTTTATGGACGTGTCATTTTTTATGTCATATTTTTCACTATGGTAGATGTCAAGTGAATCAGAGTTGTTCGTTTGCTTTGCGGACGACACTAGCCGACACACTTGGAGGCTTGCTTCCGTAGCTTGGGTGATTTTCACACCTCAGGGCCAATTGCTATCTTCAAGATGTATTTGTTTAGGTGACGCCACAAACAATGTCACCAAATACAATGTAGTATTAGAGTTGTTTCGTGGCACTTTGTCGCATGGTATCTCTCACCTTCGGGTCTACCTAGATGCTCAGCTAGTTGTGTCTCAGTTAAATGGGGTTTACTGCGTTTACGATCCTACACTACACCAGAGGTTCCTTAGGGTACGTCTCTTAGAACGAAGCTTTGATTACATTACGTATATCCATGTTCCTAAGAGATTGAATAAAATCATAGATACTCTAGATAATCATGTATTAGATTGGCATATTGCACACATGTAAGAAAAAGCACACACACGCACATGTAAATACATTTGTAAAATAGATGTAATCCATAGGACATAAAAAGATGTAAATACGCATATATAAATGGAAAAGTGAAGGATGGAAATGCAAGAGAGGTTAGTATGTACTTATTTGGTCCAAACGGAAGTTCGTTTCATCCATTGAAGCTCCCGGAATCAACTATTTCAGCAAAGGGGTGTTTTTTGACTTTTGGTCAATTCTCAATTTACAACAGTGATAATGAGTTGCTAGCATTCTATTTATAGACATTTTGGCCCCTTTTTGTCATTGTTTGGACCCTTTTTGTCATTTTTTGGACCCTTTTGTCATTTTTTCTAGCTTGAAAATCGTTTACTATGGTTCTCAAGTTTCTCGGGGGATGTTACGATAAGTGTTACTTTGGGTATTTGGGAAATTTCTTGAAAGTTGGGTCATTTTTAAAGGTCTTTTGGTAAAAATTCGTTTTTTCCAACTTTGTGCATATAACATAGGATTCCACCTCCACTTGTTGCACCTCATTTTCTTTTTCTCTTTGCCATTGGATCAATCCCACCAAATTGTGACACGGAACCCTCACTCCTGCTCTAGAAGTGTCGGAATTTAATGGTAGAGCCTACTTTCACATGGATTCCCTAGGTGGATCCTGGTTGCATTTTGGCATCCATGCCGTCACTAATGACTATAGGCTCAGGAGTCCTTATTAGTTTTTCCTAACTATGAGTTTGAGCCTCATTTGAATGATTCATTATCACTCTTGACCTCACCCTCAGGACTCCCAAAACACAACAGGTCTACTTTTAAGTCCTTTTCAGACCCTCTAAACATGAAAATATTGTTGAGCGATATTGTTTCCCTTCACGCTTGCCAAACTAAAATTGAAAGGCACGTCTGTCCAGCAGTAGTTTACCCCTTTTTTGGTCCGGATGGTCAGTTGTACGAACAAAGGTATACTCTAGGAGTCTCATTTCTATAGAAGAGTATCCTCAGGTATAGATTTACCCCTTTTTTGGGCCTGAGGGACTAAATTTATGGAAAAGGAACCCCCATGGAGTCCATAGTTAAGCTCTTTTCAGACTCCCTAAATTGAAAATATGGTTGAGTGACCTTGTTTCTTCACACTCATTAAAATGGTCAAGAGGAACATCCCTAACGGAGTCCATAGTTAAGCTTTTTTCAGACTCCTTAAATATGAAAAAATTGTCGAGTGATCTTGTCTTTGTCACACTCGTTAAAATGGTTTTGAATAGACATATTTTCGATGCTATTTTACCCCTTTTTCAAACCGACTAGACTACCTTCGAAAAAGGTACCCCAGTGGAGTCTCCTTTTACGCTTTTTCAGACTCTCTAAAAATGAAAAACCGTCGAGCTTACCTTCTCTAGGCTCGTTAAAATTACATCGAAGGACGATATCATTGTGTCTTATTAATCACATTTGCATCTCTGCATCTTTGGCCTAAAGCTGACTCCATGTTGCTCTCAACTGAACCATCTAAAGCATGCCTTATACACAAGCCCTGTAGCATTTTTCCTCTACGTCTTGACACCTTGACCCATGGAGGATTTTTCTGAGTGTCCCTTTCCTGCATATGTCCCCTTGCTCTGAGAATCAGTGTATTCCTTGCACCTGGAACTAGTATGTCTGCGATGCTCGTTCCCCCTTTGTAACGTAGCATTCTTTTATTCTTTTTCAAGCTTTCCAAAATTATTGAAAAAGACAAAAAAAAAAAATCAAATATACCCCAAAAAGAGGAAGGGAAAAGTATTTTCTTTTTTGTTGAAAGCAAAATGAGTCTCCCTTGGACAAAGCACATCCTTCCATTTGTTCGTCAAGCTCTAGGATTCAATATGACCTTAGAAAGTTGTTCTCACTACATAGAGTTGTGTCCACCTCTGCTTGGTTATCCTTCCAAACATATGGAGAGCTTGTGTTTCCTCCTACATAATGAACTTATGTCAATGCCATGCTGCCTAAGTCTCATCATTTAGTCGTGATTTTGTCCAAGGGAAGGCTTACTAAACTTGAGTTGGCCCTTCTGCAGTTTGTCTCTATTCCTCATGCCCGGCCACCCCAAAAGACCAATCAAGTCCTTATTCGAAATCAATGAAGTTCTCTCCACTGATCACCAAGATCCTCTTGTCTATTCCTGACGAGATGTCAAAGACCTCTAGGTAGTGAAGTCGTACACTGATATTACACTCCTACCCGAGTTTTCAAGATTTTGAAGTTGTTGCTCGAGCTCTAAAGACCTCATCTCCAGCCATCAGGTGTCATTGGCTTCTTGAAGATGGATACCATACATGTATATCTTTTGATTTTGAGATGTAGATCAACTATGTACTGCTCGCGGCTACACTTTATATAGTTATATGGCATGGATCTGCAGTGTATTTGATTGGCACCCATGATTTTATTTCATCCCGAGCATGGGTATACTTGCCTCGGTGAGACAAATTGTTATTTTGCAGATGGAACCTCTTGAACTCTAGTCCCTGGGCTCACTCACTTCATACATTGGTGAATATTTGTAATGTATTTCAGCCATCAGATGCTCTTCTGACCTCACACATTAGGGGGCATCTGTTATAACCCTAAATTGCACCAGACATGCATACTTGGCATCATGCCATCTAACTTGCTATCTTTGCCAAGCCATCACTGAACAAGCTCTTCTAAAGATAATTGTTTTGAAGGTATACGTGCCCTGCACCACTACTGCCCGCGTACACACACCTGTTGACCCACTACAACCCACGTACACTCACAAAATATCGCAAAAAATGAGAATTGCATAGGATATTGGTTTATGGGTCGTTACTTAACCGTTTCACTGCCCATATCCAGTCACCCCAATCTTTACCATCTCCTTTGGCCTATAAAAGAAGGGCTTGAGGTCCTATTTAAACAAGAAGCATGAGAGCATAGAAACTATGCCCATTTTCCCCCCTTTGCCCCATTTGTTTGCAGCCACATTGTTAGTTTGAGCCAGAATCAGGGATGATTTTAAGGATAGAAATTTATTTTAAAATGTAGAAACCTTGGCGAATCTTACTAATCCTTCATATGTCAACTATAAATGTTTGGCGATATTTTTGTAAAAACATTAAAATTTATAAGTATTTTATATAGTTTTAAAAAAAAAATTGGCGATTTTTAAGGTAAAATAATTTTATCCTATAGAATTTGGGCGAATCATTTTTAAAATAGAGAATCTCGTTTTTGGAAAAACCATGGAAAATTAGCCCATGCGTGAAGTTTAGCCCCTAAAATCATCCTTGGAAAGAATTCACTTTTCCTCCATTGCAAGTCATTGTCATTTCCCTAGAGAGAACTGAAGAGGAGAAGGATACGTGGAACCAGTTGGTGCATTGTGAAGAGGAGCCCAAGACCAAGTTCGAGGAGCAGTGTCAGTCTCATATTGTAAGTGAACTTTGTGAGTTTAATATAAAGAAGTACTTTTTCTATCTTGCCAAATGACGTCTTAAACTTATATGATTTGTTTACATTTCTTGTTTATGATGTCAAACCCACTAATCCATATGTAGAATGCATGCTTGTAGTTTCTTGTTTTTCTTTTGGTGAATGCAGGTCAGCCTTGGGAGGAAACTTGTAGTCATGAAACAACTAAGTGCAAAGGGATCGACACTAGACGTGGAGTTTAAGGTATGCCTATCGGATCCATATACCTTGTCTTTTATCTATGATTGTGGGGTAATGTCAGGATAGTTGATAAAAAGTAGAATAATTTAGACGGTTAGCTCTGCCTAAATTTTAGAACCCTAGTGTAGTCCGTAGAGAGGTTTTCCCGCTATAGCAGAGGGCCCATGCAATATGGGAGAATCTCAACACGAACATGTGATAGAATTTGGCAAGTCCTAAGAAACTTCTAAGCTCGGTTAGTGTGGTCAAGGCTATCCCGTCCCGAATGAATTGGATCTTGGTTGGATCTACATGCACACCATGCTCATAAACAATGTAGCCTAGGTATTGGACCATGTTCATGCCGAAGGAACATTTTTTCAAGTTTGCATATAGATTGTGTTGTCGCAGAGTGTGAAGGACCTCCTGAATATGCTGCAAGTGTTCTTCCCAATTCTTGTTGAAGATGAGGATATCATCCAGATATACCACCAAAAAAGAATTGGTGAAATGTTGCAATATATCATCCATCAATCTCATGAAAGTTGTTGGATCATTTATCGATCCAAATGGCATGACCAACCATTCAAAAATATCTTCTTTGGACTTGAAATCAGTCTTCCATACATCGATCTATTCTATTAGGACCCGGTGGTAGCAAGAATTTAGGTCAATATTACTAAAACAATGGGCACCCTTGAGATGGTCAAGAAGGTCTTCAATTTGGGGAATTCGGTACCGATTCCTGACTCTGATTTTGTTTAGGGCCCTATAATCAATGCAGAGTCACCAAGTCCCATTTTTCTTCTGCATGAGTACAATTAGGCTCCCGCGGGGTGAGGAATTGGGTCGGATGTGCCCCTTTTGAAGTAACTTTTTTATTTGTTGCTTGATTTCCTCATTTTCCATCAGAGAAGGGTGATAGACTGGCCCATTGGGTAGAGGTGCAATGGGGGTTAGATAGACTGAATGATTGACCTAACAGTGCAGCAGTACCCTTGTGGGTGAGGAGAAGATGTCTTTGTATTCTTCCACGATATTTTCCACCTGCTTCTACAACATGGAGAAGCCCTATGCAGAGGCCATGGATGTGGTTGTGACCTTCTGCTCAATTTGAGAGTGAATCATGAAGAATACAAATTTCCCGGTCTGGGTAATGACCTTCTTGCATTGCTTAGCAGAGATCAAAGAAATGGTGGTAGGCGGAGCTACCTATGGTATCCTATACATTTGTCTACCCAAAGTAATAATAACACTGTGAGGTCTAGACTCATATACAACATGTCATTTCCACAAGTATGGTTAGCCTAAAAGAACATCACAAAATTCAAAGGGTGAAATATCACACAATACCTCATCCTTGAAGGGCTTGATGTTGTAGGGAAGACAACATTATTGGCTTACGTGGAGATATCTTCCTTAGCGGAGCCACCCGATGGTGTAGGGAAATAGGTGTGGTGTCATCGACAGGTTCAACCGCTTAATGACCTCTGCTGAGATCAGGTTCTTTTGAATTCCTCTATCAACAATGAAATACAATGGATCACCTTTCACCCACATCTGCGAGTGGAAAAGGCATCCACCTTCCTCTGAATCTTCTGGTTCACTTGGCTAGAGCTTGGTGGTAGCAATAATGGCACTAGGTTCTGCATCAATGATCCACTTCCCCTTATTTAGATCTAATTCAAATTTAGAACCTGCCTCTGACTCTGAGGATTTAAGCTCAACCACCAATGACTAATTCAAGTGACATTCATGAATGTTATGCCAAGTGATTTTATGGAATTCACACCACTTCCCAATGTATTTCTTTGTCTTCTCATTACCCTTCTTTGTTTTTGGCTTAGACTGGTTGTCCTAAGGGGGTTCATCCGTTCTTTGTTCTATGGGTTGGGGCCACCTTTTCCTTGCTTCTGCTATGAGAAATTTGCAAATGAAAACTCATGCTTCTTCAGTTTAAATTTCTGCTTAATTTTGGCAACATATTGATAATCCATGCATAGTGATGAGATGTGCAGAAACTCCCTTTTTGTTTGGATGTATCTATGCAGACAATCATGGTACTTGAGAACTATATGTCATTCAGAGTCTTTGATACCCAGCTTGGTGCATAAGATATGGAAGATATTTGTGAACTATGGTACTGTCTGGTCCCTTTCCTATCACAGTGTGGTCCATTTCGTATATCAGTCATTGTAGATTCCAACATGGTAATTGTTCCTTAATACCATCCCTAAAATAAACCTAAGTGGGTGAAACCAAAAATATTTCAGATTCCCCAGTGTCCTTGTTGGCCCTCGACCAAGTTTTGATGAAATCTTGGTCAGGTTTGACCACTTTTTGGACTTCGACACAATGATTGAGGAAGGTGCACCCAGGCAAAGCTGAGATCACGGATCTCACTTGTTTTGCGGGCTTTGTGGACCCAGCAAGGAGACCCCTAGGGTTTTTGCAATGGGTTATGGGATGTCGGCCCATGGAATTACCCATGATTAGGCCTTTTGTAATGGATTGTAAAAGTATAAATAAGTAAGATTGTAAGGTAGAAGAGGAGACGCGACGTAAGAGACTTAGAGAGTGAAGTCTAAGTGGCTGAGTGCAAGTATTTTTGATTTCTTTCTGCAACAAAACGTGTATGTAAGGCTCTGTTCTCGATAAATGAGTTGGCTATGTGCCTTGACCTAATTTTGGGAAGGAGGATCTAGTGCTCAGTGTGCAGATCTCTTGTCCTCTGTGAAGATTGGCTCTATGGCTTAGTGAATAGGAGCGGATGAATGTAAGATATCGAATAATAATAAAGAAGAGCAAGAAGTTGGTGGACATAGCCCCACACTGGGGTGAACCACATATATCTTCTGTCTTTTGGTTGCTTTGTGTTGTCTTGTTATGCTATGAATGTGTTCAGTGTTGTGCTTATTATGTTAGTTAGATAGATATGTTGATGCTTAGTGCTTCATTTAAAGATGAATGAATGTTATATCTAACTCTGTGATGAGTGTTAAGTGAGTGAAGGGTTTACTCTTTATTGTTATTACGTTGATCCATATTAGGGTTTGGTCTGTGATGTTAATAAAGGCTAATGAACTAATGCACATCGCCTTCTAAGTGTTGTTAGAATACTCTGCGAAGTGTTATAATCACAGATCTGTGTTCCATCTTGGTTACAGACACTTGAGTCCTGTAACCTCCCCTGCTTCTACCTCGAGTGAGACTTCTCCTACTTCGCAGGTGTTATCGAAAGGGATAGTAGTTAGGGTTTTGTTGGTGCGTTGTTAGAGTTGAACCTTGGGTCTACCCCTGTGCCAACAAATGGTTCTATTGTCGGGACGTGAAACTGTGATTGTTGGGAACTGAAGTAAAGAAAAGAGAAGCTCTATACGTAGATCTGTTGTTGTAGTGTGAAATACTCTACTTGACTTGCGAACCTCTGTGCTAAGAAAGAAAACCAATCTGAAGAAAAGAGGTAAGATCTTAAAAGAGGTAAAGCTCTGTGCTTTGATAGAGTAAGATAAGTGGAAAATTTTGTTTCAAAAGCATGAATTTAGGTATGTTTAATAGATTATGTCCTAGTCTGAAAGGTAGGGCACAGTTGGAAGAAAGAGTTGATCTAAGTAAAGCTAATATAAATGAAGAAAGATACGTTATTCCTATGTGTATAAATAATTTTTGGACTAATAACTGGATGCAGGAACCTAGAAAGAATTTTTGCAGATTGCAGGTCCAACACTGTGATCCTAGTGTGCAGTACAGGAGAAGTTGGGGAACATACAAGAGGAAAAGAGGATTGACACTATGTTATAATTGCAGAAGACCGGGACATCTTGCTAAGGAATTCCTTGGTACAGGTCCTACTTGTATTTGTTGTAAAATTGTTGGTCATGAGGTTGAGGATTGTCCAAGGATGATTGCTAAAGTTGAAACGATGAACATGAGACAAGAAAACAAAAGTATAGAGACTAATAACATGTTAGAGAATCAGAAAGAGAACATATTAGAGGAATTTCAGACTACATCATTGCAGTTGAAAGAAATTATGGATGTTCATAAAGATATTAGTTTACCAGAGATCATGAAAGAAAAACAACGCATAAGTACAAGAATAGAAGGCTTCGACATAGACTGTCTTGGATGAGGAAACACCAGTGAATATTATGACAGAAGATACTTGGGAAATTTTTGGAAAGCCTACTATGGTACCTTCACTAGGAAGGATAGGATTGTTCAAGAGAAAGATGATAACCTTATGTGGAAGTGTTATTAATGTACCTATTATTATCCATGGAACATTGACTGAAGAGGAATTTGAAGTCATTAAGTTTGTTGAGAACAATGCCCCTTTCCCTCTTTTATTAGGAAAGAATTGGATTGAGAAAGATCATATTAGAAGGAAAACAGAGGAAGAAGCTACAGAAAAGAAAAAGAAAGAACTAAGGGATTTCATAGCTAGAAAAATAGATCGACTGATAGAAGAACGAGAAGTTAAGTCGAAGCAATAGAAGGCAAGAGAATTAGTTGTGGATGTTGAAGAATGCAAGAAGGTTTGAAGGATCTATATATGCAAGAAAGCAGAATAACCACCCTAGAATTAATAAGACAAGAGGTATTAACTTCGAACCCTTTGAGAGCACATCACCAATGCGAAGTCACTTCGTTAGGAGAGGATAAGAATAAGAATGGATAGAGAATCCTAGAAACTATTAGAGAGACTCGGATTACAGGGAAGAAGGAAAGGAAGATCAATAAAAATAAATCCAAGTTAGAAAAGCTACAGGAAGCTACAGAGAACAGATGGAAGACTTCACAGACTGGAACCTTGCAGGAGGCAAGTTCGTAGGATTTGAACCTCACCGGAACAACAAAACCGCGTAGAATGGGACTTCGCCCTGGCGAAGCTATATGACCGTTGGAGGCACCCTGATCGTTAGAACGACACTCCAGAACGACCACAAAACACATTTATGGGTGGATGGAACACTTTTGGGACATTAAGATCGCGCCATAATGGATAGATTCGCATTGATAGAAGTATTCCTGCCAGTTGGAAGCATATGTTACGATGATCTCTTATTCAACCCGTGGGACGCTACACTGGGAACACTGAGCTAATAGAGAGTTGATTGTGTGTCGAGTTGTGTTATCAGAATCTAGACGTCGTTTTCCATTTTTCTACTTATCTGTTCGCCTACCTGACCTATCTGTTTAACAATGACAATGTTAGACGAACCCACTGAGTTAGAGAAGTCCATTGAGGAGGTTCTTAAGAAGTTCATGGCTAATAGAGCTATGTCTAAAGGAGTATAGGCGTCGTTGACTAGGGGACTGCAGGCTTCCCCTTCGACTGGACGTCGCTCTGGCTGTGTTAACCCCGCGACTGAGCAGCGAAGTAAGCATCGTGACGATATGACGAATGCGAAGTAGATCCCATCGATCTTACCAGACTATATTCCACCGTTCATTGGCGTGGTTAACCGCGACAATATCCCACGCGATTATGAATACATTTTGATCACTGCGTACATCTCGAAAGCAATACGCGTAGTTGGGAGCCAGTTAGGACAGATCCCACTACTGAAAAACAATGAATTCAACCTTGGAGATGGAAATAACTATGATATGCTCACACCCCACAGATACTTGATGAAGACAACTGGGAAGAAGCCTCGCCTGGTCTCCCAGCCATGGATTAAGGAGCTCGTGCAGTCCACTATACTAAACATGATGAAGATTCCCCATTTTGGTCATCACCAAGAGATTAATGCTTGCGTTAAACTCCTCTTGTCGTGCTACCGTGGTGGATACTTGTGGCTCGACTGACAGATTACTGTGGATCTGGCGTTGATCTACTTGATTACAGGGTTAAGCATGCAGGGACCTGAACCTCAACAATTTTACCCAGGGAAGGCTTCAGACCGCTCCCTGACACAACGCATCAAGGAGGCTTAGGATGAAGTTTAAAAGGGAAAGCGAGGCTACAAGGTAGCCTCTATCAAAGATGGTGCAGTGCACCTCACTTTACAACTCATAGCTGGCAAGATCGTAAGAAAGAATCGCCCCACACAGGTCACTGGGTTCGTGGTGGATCTCGCAGGAAAATGTGTGGAGGGAATGCAGATGAATTGGGTGAGTTACCTCGTCAATGACCTCGAGAAAGACCGTTGCGAAGCTTAGGATCAGGGATACGAGTTCCACTATAGTTGGTTGCTCGTGTTGATTATATTTGTCGCTTGGAAAATGCCTGAAGGAGCCACCTTCTCGGAGATCGAACCATCGGAGTCGTTGGCCGCTAGGTTTTCTACCTTGTGGTACAACAATGACATGTCGAAGCAATGGCAGTCGAACGTTGTATTCCATGTGTATTATCAACAACTGAAGGTTTCCATTGAATCATTTTCACGCATGACACCGCACACCTTGCACCAGTACAGACTGATATCCATGTTTTGCATAGATCGACATTTTATCTATATCACTGCGCACAGAGATGAGAGAAAGGAATAGTTACAATCATATTACAAGCTGACAGACGAAGACCTGGAGCATATCACAAAGGAGTAGCTAGAGGAGTTACTTTTACTGGTCAATGATGCATAACTCTCCAACACTGACATCATAGGAATCCCCCTCGTCACCCAGGTTGAGCATGTCGAACAATCCAGTGTGAAGAAGAAGATGAAAAAGGAGGAATTCCATAATATAGAGACTAATGAGGAGGACAACGCTTCTAAAGGAAATAGATTAGTCTCGCTAGGAGGAGGATACGAAGCAAATGGACAAGGAGGAGGGGATGAAGGAGAAAAGAAAGGAGAAGGCAAAGCTACACTTCCTAAAGATCCCCTTACTAAAAAAGTAACACCGCAAAAGAGGAAGGTTTCTTTGCATAAAATTTCAGCAAGAAAGAATACGCGGGCTAGCAAGCCCTAGTTAGAGGCCACGCTCATGGAGGACGACATCAGCTTGGTCTGCGGAGCCATGGAGGATGCTTTCGAGGACATCTTCCAGAGATATGGAGTGAAGCAGGAGGAGCTGAAGGAAATACAACAAGCTATTCAATTGATCCATGCAGTGCCTACTACGCCTTCTTCATCACAGGTTGCAAAATTGGGGGATGAACCAACCCAATTAAGAAGACTTGCAGATGTGACAAAGGCTCGACTTCAGAGAATCTAGGAAGAAAAAGAGAAGGCTACAAAAGCCTTGAAACAAGAGAAAGAGGAAGTCTTAGAGCAACTACGAGTTGCACGGTACTGTGTAACCGCCTATGAAAATGAGAGAGATGAGTTTTGGGCAATGCTCGAGGAGGACAAAGTGAATATACAGAGAGAAAAGGACCAGCTTCTCACAAATAAGACTACGGTCAAAGAAGAGGTGAATAAAGAACTTTTCTCTGTACCAGGCTTGGCACATGGGGAACATGAGTCAGTCAAGGTTCAAGTGGTGAAGCTCGTTGATGCCATACAACAGCTTCAAGCGAGGATAACGGAGTTGGAGATCCAAGCAGTAGCGAGCACTCTGCATAAGGTGTGCGACCAGAGGGAGGAAGCCGCTAAGAACGTAGTTGGAAGGATCAAATCCCTCGCCTCATAATGCAAACAAATGAGTGATAGAAGCACACGGACTTATGAACGCCTCACAAAAGATCCAAAGCTAAGGAAACTAGAAGCAAAGATACAGGAAGTGTAGTAGTAGGTACTGTTGATACAGGCGCAGATGAATTTTCTCACTGCAGTAGAAAGAATGAATATATCTCACGAACAACGCGTGGTACAACAACAGATTACTACCATTCAGGGCGGAGTAATGGAAGTTGTGCAGAAGCTACAACCTGTGATGGATGAAACCTGCAAGGTGTTTGAAGAAATTGAGGGACAAGGCTGGCAACTGGACCAATTGGTTGTGACAACAGAACAACGCCTGGAAGGGCCTGTTACAGAGCAGATAATCCAAGAGCTCATTGAGCAGGAGGCTCAGGTCAAGCAGCAAGTCAAGGCAGCTCGAGTGAAGCTCGAGGCTTTTGAAGCAGAGTTGCCCAGACCCGAGTGACTCAAGACGAGTCACAGGTCAGTGTTGGGGGCTTGTTGGCCCTCAACCAAGTTTTGAGGAAATCTTGGTAAGGTTTGACCACTTTTTGGACTTCGATGCAGTGATCAAGGAAGGTGCGCTCAGGTGGAGCTGAGATCACGGATCTCACTTGTTTTGCGGGCTTTGTGGACCCAACAAGGGGTCCCCTAGGGTTTTTGTAATGGGTTATGGGATGTCAACCCATGGGTTTACCCATGATTACACCTTTTTGTAATGGATTGTAAAAGTATAAATAAGTAAGATTGTAAGGTAGAAGAGGAGACGCGACGTAAGAGACTTAGAGAGTGGAGTATAAGTGGCTAAGTGCAAGTAGTTATGAGTGCTTTGTGCAACAGAACGTGTATGTAAGGCTCTATGCTCGATAAAGGAGTTGGCTCTGATAAAGGAGGATCTGGTGCTCAGTGCGCAGATCTCCTATCCTCTGCAAAGATTGTCTCTGTGGCTTAGTGCACAAAAGTGGATGAATGTAAGAGATTGAAGAATAATAAAGAAGACGAATCATTTGGTGGATGTAGCCCCACACTAGGGTGAACCACATATATCTTATGTCTTTTGGTTTCTTTATGTTGTCTTGTTATGCTATGAATGTGTTCAGTGCTTTTCTTATTATGTTAGTTAGATAGATATATTGATGCTTAGTGCTTCACATAAAGATGAGTGAATGTTAAATCTAATTCTGTGCTAAGTGCTAAGTGAGTGAAGTGTTTACTCTTTATGGTTATTGCGATGATCCATATTAGGGTTTGTTCTGCGATGTCAATAAAGGTTGATGAACTAATGCACATCACCTTATAAGTGTTGTTAGAATACTCTGCGAAGTGTTATAATCACATATCTGTGTCCTAGCTTGGTTACAAACACTTGAGTCCTATAACCCCCCCTACTTCTACCTCGGGTGAGACTTCGCCTGCTTCGTAGGTGTTGCCAAAAGGGCCAGTAGTTAGGGTTTTTTTGGTGCGTTATTAGAGTTGAACCCTAGGTTTTCCCCTGTGCCAACAGTCCTTTTTCTCAAAGTAAGTCTCCCACCAATCATTGACATGGGGGACGGTAATCTTTTCTCTATTGGAAAAAATATGGACTAAAAAATACCCTTCTAGCATATTCAACCATTTATCTACAACATTCTCATATATCTAGCCTTCAAATAAGGGGATATCAAAGTTTACTTGTACCTTGAAGAGGTCGATGCCTCCAAAGTGACTGCTTGATGAAGATGTGTCGCCAGTTAGCAGTTGTCGAAGGATCTATGCAAATTTATCCATCATTTTGTTCATTTTTTCACGCAAGGGCTTCCTCGAGCAACAGTTTAGAAAGATATATTGCTCCTTAATCTCTCTTTTATTCTTCCATGGGAGGCCATCATGATCGGCGGGGACGATCTTGCATGGTCTCAACTACTTCAAGTCTCAACTCCTTGTACCTTGACCTCATTGGGGACAAGCACCGGGAAACAAATAAAGAGAAAACCGCTTTGATACCACCAATCCAGATTTATAAAGGAAATGAAATGAAATACAGAGGTATAACAAGAAACACACAGAGATATAGTAAAACTTAACTTCTATTAAATAAGAGAACCCGTTGAAACTGTAAAAATGCAAACTAAAACAAACTTGCTCGAATGGTAGCAACTTATCTCTAAGAAGAGATGTGACGGCTATTCTCATTCGCAAGAAGATGAGCACAATGAGGCTCCAAAGGCCTTTTAAACATAAAACATAAATGAGAAAATCCTAAACATACAAAACCCTAACCCCAGGAGATGAAACACCAAAAAGGTTTGTGGGCCTCGATTAGGGTAGTTGATATGTCAACTTCTCGAGGGCGTAACTTTTGCATACGATATATGTTTTAGGTGCTCGATACACCGTTGGAAAGGTATAGTTGAAGAGTACATATTTCATTCAACCTAGAATTTGCCTTCAACTACATGTTAAGTGTCGTCGAGTCCAAAAAACATCGTTTAGGGCCTCAAAACGACCCCAGAAGTTTGGGACCCGAAAAACTCAAAAAGAAAACTTCCAAAATGGAAACTGTTCTTTGAGGCAGTGGAATAGGTGGGTGGTCATCGATATCCACCTGGATCAATTCCAAAGTAGCTTATAACCATAACAAGCTAGAAGGGGAACGAACAAAACTAACCAAAACTCAAATTTGAAACCAAGAGATAGAGGGAAAATATAAAAGACAAGATCCAACTTGAAAATAAAGCATGGCCTCAGTGAAGGAGGAGAACAAGCACCGTGAATAATTGGAGAGAACCCCCTATTTCCCTTTAAAAATATCCATCTCAAAGGCATTATCCCACCTACATTGGACAATATTCCTCTTTGACATTCAATTGCACACAAATTCTATTGTTTGAGCACACATGAATGAACAGAGGGTCTCTTTGTGTTAATGAAGGACCTTGGAATGAGACTACCTCATGTTGGGCATGTGGCTTCATAAATTGAATGTACTAAATGAAGAGTGGATTCATGTTCTAAGTTATAGCTTGGAAATGTGTTGAGTCATTGAGACTTAACACCCCAATTTTTTCCATTTTGGCCTCATTTGCCAATTTGTCATATTCCACATTATGTTCTCTCATAACCTAGAGGAACTTGATTTCATGAAATCATGCCAACTCTTGGTCTATTCTCAATAGGGTTGAGGTAAGCTTGAGGTTGTTCAACTTTGTGGATTTGTGCATTACTTGAATAAGAACCAATGAATCCCCAATCACAATAATGGAGAAAATTGATGAGCTCTAGCCAATTTTAGACCTTGGAGGAAGGCATAAGCCTCTCCCTGATTGATGGTGCAAACTCTAAGGCTCCAAGGATATTGCACTTCCTTTTGTCCCTCAGATAAAAATCTCAATTTTTCCTTTTATCCCTCACATAAACTCTCAATTTTTACTAGACACCTTTGAAATAATTAGAAATCAAAATATTACATTAAATTTGAAAAAAATAAACATTATTAAAATATCCATTCATTCATAAATTGTACATCATTTTCATTCTCATTCTTAAATCTTGTACAAAATTTACAAGTGGTAAGAAATTCTCTACCAAGTAGTTTCTTATAAATTTCTTCTCCACATAATCTAAAAATAAATTTTACTAAAGAATTTAATAGGAATTTTAAGAACTTCTACAAAATTCACAAGTAATTTGTTATAATTTTCTCCACATGTTAGAAGAGAAGATATTTATAGAACTAATGAGAATTTGAATGAAACAAATTACCTTGTTAACATCATTCTCAAGAATTTCAGCTTGTCAACATTATTCTCAATAGTTTCTACTAAATTGACAAGTAGTTTTTTAAAGAAATTTCTTCATATTTTCAAGGAAAAGACATGATTATAAATAATTAACTAAGTTCAGTGGTTCACAGATAATTTTTTAGAAATTTCTTCATATTTTCTCAAGAATTTCAGCTTGTCAACATTATTCTCAATAGTTTCTACTAAATTGACAAGTAGTTTTTTTTAAGAAATTTCTTCATATTTTCAAGGAAAAGACATGATTATAAATAATTAACTAAGTTCAGTGGTTCACAGATAATTTTTTAGAAATTTCTTCATATTT